>JAAOAR010000708.1:0-45876 GCA_013395995.1 Fusarium pseudoanthophilum | reverse complement strand
AGTTATTATATTTTATTATTACCTAATAAGAATACAGGTTATTAGTATTATAACAGGGACCAGTATAGAGGTTACGTAGCACTAGGTATACCGGGCCCCAGTACAGGTATTGGCTCCCACGTCTTTAATAAAGCTGACATAATGAGCGAGCCATGGCTGACCAATCACAATCTAAAGAGTACGACCTCAACTGCCCGATCAAGTAAAGACCCTTTTCGAGTCACCAACGATGCATTGACATGTGAGTTCATCAGTGTCGACGATGCACCGCGGGTTCACAACCAATGGCTCCGAGGGTAAAGTAACTCGGCATTCAAATAGGCCTTCGTGGGATTTGGGCTTACTTAGACCGGATAAGCCGGGCTCGATCGTAAGGAAGCGAGCGGGAAATTCACCGCGCGGCTGTGATTAAGACCGGACTGCGGAGCGGGGCTTGCAACTTGGCTTGCTTTGGAGAAAAAGGTTGTGTCTGAATCATGCGATGCGAGAATCAAATGCCGTATCCGAGCATATTTGATAGTTGCAGTTCGCTCTCCATCGCCTGAATCATTACTCCCTCACTCAATCAATTCTTTGCTTACTCAACTTCTTCTTGGTGCTTAACAATCACCTCATCGTCTCCCCATATCAAAGTCCCCAGTAAAAAAAAAACAGTTCCGTTCCCCTCCTTGACTTGACCCTTCATCAACCCCCGCGTGCCGCTGCCGCTTCCGTCTCCGCCTCCGAACCCGCTCTCCTCGTGCGTCCCGTCGCAACCGTCGCTTTCACAGACAGTCACAAGCCGAGGTCGAGAACCCAGGTTTTCTCTTTGGGATACCAATTGCTGCTCAACCCTCAATACCTTGCACTGTCCAATTCTCCTGCCATTATTCCCTATCACACCTCCGAGATGCCCGCAACAATCCCCCAGAACCAGTTTGACTCAATCCCCGACTCGATCGAGGCTTTCCGTACGTGGTTCCTATTCTCCTCTCATGTGTCACTGCGCTAACATTGATTGTGACAGGAAATGGAGAATTCCTCGTCGTGCTCGATGACCCTTCACGAGAAAACGAAGCCGATTTGATTATTGCTGCTGAAGATGTTACAACCGAGAAGATGGGTTTCCTTATCCACCACTCCTCCGGCTACGTCTGCGCTCCTCTCTCTCCCGCCATCACTACCTCTCTCGACCTTCCTCAGATGGTCCCCAACAACCAGGACCTTCGAGGTACCGCCTACACCATCTCAGTTGATTCAGCTGACCCCTCTGTCTCAACCGGAATCAGCGCTTGCGACCGCGCTCTAGCCTGCCGCACACTCGCCGACCCCAACGCACGCCCTGATAGCTTCCGCCGTCCAGGCCATGTCCTTCCTCTGCGATCCCGCCCTGGTGGCGTTAGACAGCGACCGGGTCATACCGAGGCTGCTGTTGACTTCTGCCGGCTAGCTGGCAAGGCCCATGCCGCGGTTATCTGCGAAATTGTCGACGTCGGCGAGGAAACCCCTGGCCAGGCTCTTCGTCATAACCATGGCATGTTGAGAGGCGAGGATTGTATCACTTTCGCCCGAAAGTGGGGTTTGAAGGTCTGCACCATTGCTGATTTGGTCGCCTACCTTGAGAAGACTGAGGGAAAGCTCGAGGCCAATGGCGCGGAGTCCAATGGCAACTAAACCGACATTATCATAGGAAATGGTTATTAGGAGAATTTGTTGGGAATATGGCGGGCGAGTGGCTGGTTGTTCTACTTGATTCATCTTCACACATATCCACAGGGCGGTTGATGGTTGACGATACCACCTTCGGTTGGTTCCTGTATTCTTGCATCTGTTTCTGGATTCCTAGGGGGTATTTTGGCATAGACTGGGTTTCATGGCGTCCCGAAAAGTGGTGGTTGAAAAGACAACGAAAAAGATATCCCTCCTCTCACCCATGCTTGTTCCTGGCTTTTAAGCTGGCGTTGTTGACTACTAGGTAATTCGCGGCTGCTTCAGGTCCAGATCATATCTGCTTTTTGTCATTAGTTTATGCAATTCCATCTCGTGCTAATGTAAATTTCATGCTCCTTAACTTTGGAGAACTCGGTCAAGTTTCCAAGATCTATGTACCCTACGCCAGGCCACGGTTTGTGAGACTTCCTGCGGCGTGACGAAACAAGCCAGCTGGACCATTTGGCTACCCATCCTTCGCATTCTTAGAGCCAAGACCAGGCATCTACTTCCTGAGGCGGGTGGATCTTCTCCGTCCGACAACTGGCTGTGCTTCCTCGGGAGCATCTTCTGTCTTTATGGCGTCTCCATTCGCTTCCTTCTTGGTCGCCTTTGTGCGTTTCTTCTTTGGAGGCTGGACGTTCTCCTCGGCTACCTCTGGTGACTTCTTCCTTGACTTCTTGGGAGCTTTAATTTCGACCTTTTCTTCGAGAGGCTCCTCTTTGATGCCGGGAGCTGTATTTCCCGTCTTCTTCTGTACTCCAGGCGCATAACAACTTGTCCGCCCGCCAACTGTAATGAAAGCCAGTTTTTCGCCATTGGGTAGCTTGGTCGCTGCGCCCTTTGCGCCCTTGCCCCATCTATAGTTGAAGAGCCAGTGTTCCGGGAATTCGTCTGAGTCTCCCAGTTTATCGACGGCTGTTTGACACACATAGCGGATCATTTCATAGAGGGTAGCGATTTGGGCATCGTTGAACTGGTCGGAGTATTGCTCAGGATGAAGCCTCGCTTGATACAGTGTTTCGTCAGCCACCCAATTACCAATTCCACTGATCATCGCTTGATCTAGCAAGAGGGCCTTGATAGGGACATGGCGGGCTCGCATCTTGGAACGCAAGTAATCTTCAGTGAAACGATCAAGGTCGACGACTGGATCCGGTCCGTTCTCTACAAGAGGCGAATGCTTCCTTATCTGGTCCCCGGGACAGTCGACAAGGCGCACGCGACCAAACCTACGCGCATCAGTGAAGGCTACTTCTACGCCAGGTGTGCCCTCGGTTTTGAACTGGAACTTCCAGAACTTGGGCGGCCATTGTTCGTGCTCGCCCTCCTTCATCTTCTTATAGTAGTTGGTATATGCTGTCTGTTCATCCTTGATGTGCATCCAACCTGTCCCTTTGATTTAGTATTGTTTTGTTGGGTTCGTTTCTTTGCTAGACTTGCTTACCGGTCATTCCAAAATGCATTACCAGATGCGGAGATTTGTCAAGGGTGATCCTGTCGTTGGTAAATTGGTTGGTCCTAGAGCAACGCCGTGAGTTGACTCACCAGAAGTATTTCCCTTGGCTTCCTGCAGAAACGATCTAGAATGATGAGCATGATGAACGCGAATTGGAGCAGGCAATTCCTAACCTTCTTCCCCTTCAAGGCAGTTTCTACTTCCTCACCACTTGTACCAACTTTGCCAAAGACATTCTTGTCATCTATTGCAGAAGCGGATACGATGCGTTTCCCGACCACATGAAGGCGTAGGAAATGGACGATACGGGCAACTATTTCAGGCTCAGCATTGGAATCTTGATCTCCAATTTCAGGTCTCAAACGGACCTTCTGCGATCTCAGGCATCTTTATACACGATAAATGGTGGGTATATTGTGTCTACGGGCGGTACGGGGGAAGTAATGGCGTCACAGACTCGCTTTCACGAAAGGCGCGTGAGGATGAACGCGATATCACGTGATGGCATTCGAGGATGAAGAGAGGCCAGGGTCACACCAGTTTGTTCACCAACCTCCCCAAATCTCAAACCACAATTCTTGTTACTCCACCAAAACCCGCTGCAATATTAAATCCAGTTGAAGAGATCCATATTTCACTGAGTTTTCTCGATGTGGACCGTTTCTTGGTGGTCGTTCGTCGCCGAACATTATACTTCTGCTTTGCCAGGGAGATGCGGCGGCGGAAGAATAAGGGTCCGTGCTCCCCACATTACAACTTTTGTCCGAGCTTTTTGTCTACAAAAACTTTCACTCTTCCAAGCTTCTTCAGTTTTTCTCAACAACACAAAAACAACAACAACAAACAAATAATCAAGCTGAGGTATGTTCTAGACGGCGCAATATCTTGCGCGGCTACTCCTTTCTTCCTGATGACACCTTACACCGCAAACTAGAGTCTTTGACCTAAATGGAATGAAACCTCTTTTTTTTACACGTCAGTCTGAAAGACTTTGATCTCGCTCTCGCTTTTGCACTTTGCAATTTCTGGACACGCGCTGACCTTTGAATAGCTCTTTCATCACCAAGCGGTGGATCATTGCGAGAATGCTCAAGCTTTCCCTTGCGCCCGATATGGGCTGAAATGGTACGTTCATATACAGCATCTCCCGTCGCATCCTACCCCGTCTCTCGTGATGATCATTTCTTTTACAATATACGCTGGAAATTACCGGCTGAGTTCTTCTTTGACGATATAAAATGGCTATTTCTGATTGAGACTCCCCCCTTCACACTTGCTGTCATGCATGTAGTAGCATGCGCTGACCTAGAAAAGATTTTACTAGCAAGGTATGCGATATCTCATCTCGACCCGCACCCGACCTTTCATGATGAAGCGGCACTGGGCTCCGAATCATACCACATGAGCAAGAAAAGCCACTTTGCGGCAGGCCTAGAAAACCTCGCCCACTGACTCGTCACCATCTACTTTCACTTGTTGGATGTTTTCGGGCGATTGAGGCTAACCTGCCTCAAGTGCTAGTACTCTGCCATTCAATCCTAACACTCAGACTTGTCTGGTTCTATCTAACCGTAAGTAAAATTTTGCATATTTCAGCAGCATCCTCGCTTCCTGATGAACCCTTTAGATGACGAGTCTTATACGAGTTTTCGATGCAGACACAATCTTACTTTACCATTCATGCATTTCCTGACACGCGATTCTTTTGCAAATTTACTCGCAAGCACTAGGCGGCTTGTGCTAACCAATTCTCAGATTATCAAGACGTGAGTAGCCGACTGGCCCCTGCATTCGCATTTCACATCATCTCTATGATGATCCAAAATGAAAATGACAAGCATATGTCCGAGCTTACGCTACGACGACAATTCATTTATCCCCTGATCGAGATGCTTCACGACACGTCAATGCAGTCTTTTCAGCGATAGCGACTGACATTTCGAAAGCATACTCAACCTTTATCCTCACTTACTCCGTTGTGGGCTTGATCACAGCATCAGGTTAGTTTTCTCTTGTCTTCTGTCTCCTCAATCGCTCTTAGATGATGTTACAATATCACGACGGTCAACGTAGCCATATTGCTTTGACGATAACGCCTGTGACAAGGCACCTTACCCTGAAATTCCTATTGCATTCCTCTTTCGACGTCTATCAATGCATTTATGACAAGTCGCTAACATGACTTTCAAGGTTTCCATTTACAGTCAAAGCATTTTCATGGAATGCTATCGTAGACGGTATGGCCAGTTGCTACACCGTACCTTGGATATCGAACTTGTCAAGCGACAAGCTGTAGCATGTCTTATCTCGTACCTTTCCTGAGGATAGAGACTAGCTTGATCACTTCACGCTTTGTTACGAAGCAAGAATGAAAATAATGAAATTAATTGAGAGTGCCGGTAAGTGGAAACAAGCTAGAATAATATCCATGATAGGATAACGTATATATTTAATATGAGACGTTCCAAGATCAACTGTTTGTCCCAACTGCTGAACCAACGTTTTTGAAAGGAGTGTGTGACCCAACGATGTTCTCTATCCTCGAACGCGCCCCGTCCCCACCAGAAAGATCGTGTTAGTCGAATTCATCCTTACTGTCTGTCGTCTACATATGTTCTACCCCTGTGCTACGCCGTGATAGCCAACCATGTGGTGAAGTAGATCCCCCGGGTTTGGTCTGCCCACAGACAAGTCTGGAGCTCGCAAGCCCGACCGGAGTCCAGCGTCACGATGGTACAGCGGCTGGTCAGGTACATACCGCGGGACCATACTTTCAAAGTGTGGTCGGTCAAAGGCCTGGGGAGGACTGTTGAGATACGTTGACGAGCCTCGAGGCACTGGCCAGCTCGAAGCCTCGTTATAAGACTGGATTGGCATGATTCTGCACACGTCATGTTAGTGATTTGGTTCCGGGCACTAAACAGAGGGATATACGCACGATGGCAACATGGCTTGAGCATTCTGGGAACCGCGAAGCATGTCTAGGTCCAGTCGCTCCCACAACGGCGCTCGGGAAGCATCAATCTTTGCCTGGGCATCGTCTTGGGAGCGCATCTGGTCCTGGAAAAAGTTTGGGTAGAGGATGGGCTGCTTCAGCACAGGCAGAGGTTTCTGCTCTGATGAGCGCCGGCTTACAGGGCTGGAGCCTGACGAAGAAGCCGGTGAGCTTGCCTCTTCCTGTTTTATGATGACGTCTGCAAGAGACTGTGGTGGGGAGAGAGACAGGCTCTTGTTGACGGATCGGCGGCGGCGCTCTTCTCGTTTCTTGCAAGTATACTTGCCTACTCCCCAAATGTCAAAATGCTGTCGATATGAGCGGATTCTGTGACGGTAGTCAGCAAGACAGTCTCTCACAGCGTTTCGGATGTTGAAGACCAGTACAAACTGTGTCTTTTGTGTATGGGAAGTGAACTCACGAAGCGTCAAAGTTGTACTTCAACTTCATAATGTTGCGGACATCCTTGAGTGTTCTACCCTCCTTGATGTACAACTTGGTGATAGTTCCTTGGTATTCGTTCCATGGCTTGGCCATCATCTTGGCTGCGAATTGGTTTGTTTTGATGCTTTTTTGATGGGGTGTTGAAGGAGTGAGTTTGGCCTTTGGGTTGCTACGTGATGCTTGTGTCCGATGTCTCTTGCTCCTAGCCCGGGACAACGAAGGCTTTGGCAGCAGGAACAGGGTTGAAGATCATCGAGGTATACAAACCAGTGGTACACGAGTTTTCCCTTATTGGTAAGTGAATTGGGTGTTTGTGATCCTGCTGTATGTCAGAGGTTCTGAGGATGGTTGAAGCTGAGGGTGATGGGAAGTTCTGTATAACCTTCCTAAGATATGGAGACGCAATGAAAACGAGACTGATGGAGGAGGACAAGAGAGGCCCTTGAATAGGGGGGGGCCAAGCCAATCTACTGGTCTTCTATCATCTTTTTTAGTTGCTTGACAGAGCCTTATTCGGTACATGTGCTGCAGTACTCTTTTCACAGCAAGTCTGTCAGAGCCTGTACAATCAAGAGGCGTTTAAGGCGTCCGCAAGGCAGACACTTGTTGATGAATAGAAATGATGTGAAAATGGTGGAACTCGCAACTCCTGTTGGTGTATAAAGCAGGGCGGGCTTGTGCAAGTCCATTTTCAACTGTGCCTTGTATAATACTCGGGTAAGCTCATGATGGATGACGAGACTCGGAGATAACTAATGAACGTATGTACTTGAAGCTTGTGCTACATTTTTTCTTGAAACGATTGCGTCCTTGGATTTGCCCGATGAGAGAGAGGAGGAGAGGAGGGGATTTAGAAGAGGGTGTGAGGAATTAGGCAGATAGTTCGTCCTTCAGCCTCATCTGTGCTGTGTTATTCCGCCCGCATACACACGCACATGCACACAGTTGTGATGGACTATCAACATGTTAATGACTCAACTATTTAAAAAAAGAAAAAGAAAAGAAAAGTATGGATAATTTATGCACATCTTGTAGTATTCAATGCTTACAGGAACCACATCCTTGAATGACAACTCATATATATGCGTCTTATATTCACTTTTTCTGAGCCTTATAGTTGCTATAGCTATGATCCCTGCATATGATCGATCGCCTTGGCTGCCCACCCTTCTTCTTCTTCTTCTACTCCGTACTTGTTCTCCATCTTCGAGCTTCGAGGCATCCAAGCGCGTGGCTTCCAGAACTCGCCCTGTTTAGACTGTACAACCAACCAAATGGCTTATACCCAGCCTCAGATAGCCGAAACGATTGGCAACCAGGACATGAAAGGTGTAACTGCAACTGTTACTGGACTAGACTAGACTGTGTGTATACATAGGTATCATGGATGTTGTGCATCGTTCGCCTCATTTCTGTCTGTCATCGATCGGTCGGTCTCTCATATACATGCTCCCATTCCTCGCGTCAGTTGCACTTGTTCTACCTTGTCATCGTCACGTAGTTTCTCACAGCCACTGGTTCGCATCTCTACGATAATGCATTGGTTTCGCCGCGTCCTGCGATGATACTGCCAAGATTACACTTTGCCAGCCATGCTTACTCTCGCACTGAGCAACATGCATACCCATTCAGCTGGGCTTCTGCGACATGGCATATATACATACATACATGCCGTGTCCCCCGGCTCAACATGCAGTGCCTTGTGATTTGGTAATGCACGGTGATATCTGCCGCATCTGAATCACAGCATCACAGTCAAGGACAGTCTTTTCAATCGATTGACAGTTGTGAGCGCAGTAGAATACCTTCAAAGTGACAACGCCCTACTGTGCCCAAAGAGACGGGATCTTGGGTAAATTATCACATTGAACACTGCAGAGACAAAGTGTAGAAATGAAACTGTATAATATAATTCGAATACAGGTCAAGTAAGTAGGCATAGATGCATAAGCCAACTTGAGAACGACTCATCCAACGCACATCCGCATTAATTTCTTCCTGCCGCAATCCAAACTGCCAATAATAATCAAGGCAACAAGGACAGGTTCTAAATATCAAAATCATGAGCCTCGACTTGCTCTTTTCAACCATCTTCGTCTCAAACCACCAAAAGCCACGTCAACTGCATCGTCATCAAACAATATAATGCCCTTACCGCTGCCAGCCTCACTTTGAACCACAGTCAAATCAAGAGACGAAAAAAACAATTATTGCTTGTGTATGCAGGACTGGGTATAGAGAACTCCCTCCCATTAAAATCAATTGTGCAGGGCCTCCGACGCAAAGGCTGTCACCCTTCGTCCGCCTCATTCAGGCCTCTCTCTAGATTGCCGTCTCCTTCTTTTCAGCTGCCGCTGGAGCGGCTACGGGAGCTGGTGCGGCAGCGGCAGCAGGAGCCTCGCCGCCGACAACACCAGCCTCTTGAGCGCCGTGCTCAGTAGCAGGAGTCACGGGAGTCACGGGTGACTGGACCTTGGCGTCAATGGGGTCAGCTGTGACCTGAGGGTTGGGCGACGTGGGCGTAGATCCAGCAGGGCTGGAGCCTGTGCTCAAAGGTGCTGTACTCTTTCCACATTCTGCGAGAACTTGGAACCATTTCTGAGCATCGGCAGCTGTGTGCGCCTTGAAGTTGAGCTCGGTTGAGCCGGTAAGCTTGCTGCTCATGGTCTTGGACTTGTCCTTGCCCTTGACGCTGAATTTCTCGCCCTGGACAGTGCCAATGACGGCGTCGGGGAGATAGATGGAAAGCTCCGGCTTAGGGTCCTGGCGGTTGTTATCCGAATCCTTGAACTCATGGAGGAACTTGGATGGCGTGACCACGTAGTAGCCTGTCGAGTAGCCCCAAGATAGCTTGTTGCGCGACTTGCGCTCCAGGGAACCTTCGATCAGAGCCTTGGTCGCAACGTGATCCATGTTGGGGAACTGGATCGCGTCAACAGATCGGGCGGGCTCGTTGGGGTCGACGAGGCGGTCGGCGCTGCGGGCCTTGAAGGCATTCCACTCAAAGTCAGGGGCGACACGTTGGATGACCGAGAGCTGGTCGTTGTACAGCGCGCGTGTCTTATCAGCCTGGCCGCCAGCAAGTTGTGTGAAGGCCTCCATGGCCTGCTGGACAACCTCAATGATGTGAGCCTCGAAGCTCTGGAAGTTATTCTGAACAGCAATCAGGTCATTTCGGTGGTTGTTCTCGGCAATGACCTGGCTGTTGAGACGGTGCAGGACACCGCGGTAGACGACATAAGGGTCGTCGTGGCTACTGAGGTGACCTCCAGCAGAGTCGAACGAGGCCGCATGCTGCCCAAGCAGCTCTATCTGCTTCTGGGTGGTGTTGCGAGCCTTGTCAACCTCCTTTGCGCCCTTCTCAGCGCCATGGGCGAGCTCCTTGGCCTTGTGCTTGATCTCCTTATGCAAGCGTTCGAGGACGGGGAGGACAGAGCCCTTGATGCTCTTTTCGGTTTCGATGTTGGTATTGATGAGTGACTGCGTGTTGGAGCGCATGTTCTCGAAGAATCCGGCAACGCCGCCCAGGCTCTGGTCGAAGTGGTGACCCTCCTTGAGGGGGTTGTTGATGGCCTATCGTGCCTCGAGTTAGTGACCAAGATCTACTGAAGCGGGGAGAGTTAGAATTGGAATTGAGTTAAGCTCACCTTGAGCGCCCGTTCATATTCTTTGGCGTGGTGGCCATGGATCTTCTCCATGGCCTTCATGTACTCCTCTATGTAGCCAACAGCATGTTTCCACGCCTGGAGTCGCTCGGCAAGCAAGCCGGCAGTCTATTGATGAAGAGGTCAGCTCAAATCTCCCCCAAAGTTGCATGTTTTACAGGGAGACCTCAGGTGACATACGCTTGAGGGATCAACTTCGGGAATGGCATCTTCGCTGACGGTGCTAAAGCCAGTAGTAGCCCTTGATGGCAAGTCGGTTGTTGTAGGTGAAGCCATGTTGGGTGATGGGATATCAAGAGTTCTGGTGTAGTTGGCGTCCAAGGGGGCGATGGACGATGTGTAGGGTTGTTATATGGATATGAATTGAATTGGAGAGTTGAGATTAGATTTCACTGTCCAAGCTTGGCAGACAGGGAGGAAGGGAGGAGCCACGGAGGGGAGGGGTATCAAAGTCAAGGGTTATGAGCTTCTTTTTTGATGCTCTTTGCAGGGGTCGAAATGGGGGAAGATCACAGGGTCATATATATAGGACAAGGACAGAGTATAAAGAGGTTGAATACTAATCAGTTCCTGGTTTTCTTGGCGGGGAGGCAATCAACTAAAAGTTAGATCATCAGGCTAATGTTGACGTCGTGGATAAACAAATACTCATTTAATGTGCTGTGCTGTGCTGTATGTACGTACAACTTGGAGATGATCGCCAGGAGAGCTCATATGACGTCGAGATTCAGGCCACTTTAGTTGGGAGGGGAGGGGTTGTTGAGACAAGCCATGAAGAGCTGAAGGCCCAGCGCTAATTAAAAAAAAAAGAGGCCAACCAACAGAAGGCAGGTATCTACCTAGGCACTGTAGAATTAGGTGGTCTACCGTGCTAAGTCGGTGAGAATAGGGACGGGACCTTACGATCGAAATATATTTTAGTACGAGTTAGTTATTCCAATATCCTGTTTTAATGAGCTCAAAATACTAACGTTAGGTCTCAAAAGTATATAATTCTTAATGTTACTATACCTGAGATATGTAACTGGTAGTTGAGTCCTTCAAGTGGTACAGTATAACAGATCATGCAATATTCACTCTGTATACCCTCAAAAGTCCCAGTTTCAGCTATCCAAGGATCACCACGGACACCCGCAACAGCATCTAGATGCTCGTTCTCCTCTTCTTCAAGCTGATCACTCTGAATCAAATCTCCGACAATCCAGTCACTAGCGGCAGGTCAATCTATCCATTAACCCTCACAGTCATAGTCTGTCGAGAACTACCACGAACACCAAGACAAGCCATCACCAGACCCGCGTTAATATCTCAGGTCATGACGTCAATCTCCCTTCAACTACCGCAAAACTCTGGACGTGGTCCCTTGACCTTGTGTCGCACCGACACAACGACTAGGACAAGCTTGGTATAGATGCAACGATTTGTGTGTCCATCTCAAAGCTTGGCCTTGGCTCCCTCTCTCGAAACATCAATATCTTGATCATGATACCGCTGCTATACATCTTTTCTGGAAATAACACTATAAAGTATGAACTACGAAAACATAATATCCTATGAACACAAATTGTCCATAACAAGTTTCTATCACCAAAACTCCCTCCTCTTCACCAAACTCACATGAGTTCTTCAAATTTCGCTCGATACAGCTGCGCCAACACACCACCACCATCGCCGGTAGATCGTGTTAAGAATAGTTACGCACTAAACAGTCCAACAAGCTTTTGCTCGGATGTCACCGAGTGCCGAAGAATTTCGTTCACTCGCCACCAAATCGCAAACGCCCCCTATGTCATTGTCAACAAATAGTAGCCATTCACCATCTCAAGATATCTGTTTCTGTAATTCCATGTCAACTGATAAGGCAAGGGATTTTACTGGTCGTTGACTAGTTCAGTCTGAATATGCCTTCCTTGAACACATTGTTCATCATTCTTCTTTGCTATCATATTCCTCAAGGGTATTAATTATACAAGTGTCATCCTTCATCCATCGTTTCCCCTGTGCATTGTTCTGGTCCCAATATTGTGTAGATATCATCCGAGCCAAAGAGCTCGTTACCCAAAAGTACGCCTTGTCTATAATTCCCATGATTCGAGGCCTCCCGTAATTGAAACCACATAAACGCCGGCAAGCCCTGTGAGGCTTATGAAACACGCCCAATCAAGTGATGGTCATGTAAATACAAAGAAATAAAAGGTTAAGTCAAGCTGCCCACCTAGACAACTTGATTTCGGTTCTGCGAGGGATGCATCCTTCGGTAGGTTGAAGCATCATCCGTGTAAGCGCGGCCATTGCCAATCCAACTGGAAGGGCGCGATATATGCAGAGGATGATCCTCACCGTCCTGGTCCTCGGATATCGTGCCCAGAGGGTCTGCTGGGTAATCCGTAGCAGGCGGTGTCCTGGGGGCGCTCAGCGCCGTCTGATAATCTGGCAATAGCAGGTCCCCAGTACCAGCACGTGAGCGAGCTGGGGTTTTGACAGCAGTCTGGTAGCTAGGGACTTTGTTGAGTTCAGTCAAATCAGAGACATCGAGATCGATGTGTTCAGCAGAGTTGCGTGATGAGTCTTCGGAGCTGTTGCTTCTGGTGAGTGCTGCCGTCGCAGGCTCCGATCTCGGAGCTGGGCCTTGGGGTGCAGACGTGGGGGACATGAAGCCAGGCGTGCCTAGTGAGCCCAGAGACGTAGAGGAGGTCGTTCTTCGAGAAGGGTCGAGCGATACATCGGCCAATCGAGATGAAAGTGCCGCAGGTGCGACGGGTAAGCTGTGGGCAAGCGCTGCGAGGTTTTCATTCGAGCCTGCTCGTGACTGTGCGTAGAAGGGACTGCTAACGCCTGACTGAAAGCCGGGCGTCTGGAAGCCACTAACGTCAACGTCCTCATACAACTGATCAAGAACATGCTCTCCATATCCAGGAGGAGCAATCGTCGAAAGTTCTCGCTCGTTGTTAGGTGTGGTTGGTGACTGGTCGACGAGGTTACCCTCCTCATCGAGAGGCATGTTGGGTGAGATAAAAATCGACACTGGAAGTGTTGCTCGAAGCTGCGAGAGATGTTAGTGAATCAGAACTCGTTGTGCTTTCGAACATCATCTTACCTCAGAAATATGACCGTCGGGATTGCAAAGAGCAACGGTCAGCTTAATTTTGTGACGGACCTTAATGCCGTGATGGTTCAGATCTTGAACGCACTGGCGAAGTCTCTTGGGCAAGTTCAGCTTTTTGGTGACCGCCCAGCCTTCTTGACCAGTATCCTCAATCATATCTTGCCAGTGCTCTTCTCTCGAAACCTCAAACTTCCACATCGAAACCTCACGCTCTGTGCGGTGCTCCTTAGTGCCATAACCTGAGCCTGATCCTTGGACATAGCACTCGCGGACTTCCATCAACCGGGCCGTGATATCGCCCAGCTCGAGCCCTTTGAGTAAGGGTGTGAAGCGCATCTCCATTGTGACCAAGCCGCCAAATACTACGGCCTTTTGGGGGATGATGATTGAGTAATCGACCTTGTTGGGCCAGATGTTCTCAACACTCATGGCGTGGAGGAATTCCAGAGCGCCTGGCTCCAATGTCCGGATGATTCGAAGGTGCTTGTTGGCGTGCAGATCGTATGCAAGTTTTCCGCGTCCGACGGTTGCCCTGAGTCTGTACGTGATGGATGCTTCGGGAATGCCCTCAACACTCTCGGCCATGTTGCCGGGAAGCATGTACTCGAACGGCCATTCGTAGTTGCCGGCGGGGAGCGTCATGCTCTTGCCGTGCGTGCCGACAAAAGGCGCCCATCGGTGCTCGAGTATCGTTTGCGTCTTATCAACCTTTTGTCCCGAAACACCAGGAGCGCTTCCTCTGGGATCAGCCCAGCTGCATAGAGTCAGTCGCTTTCCTCTAGTGAAATTGGTCCTCAAGTCGAGTCATAGAACTTACGTATGGCGTAGGGTTCCTACAAGTCGGAGTCTGACATCTTCGATTTTCAGGGATGTTTGTAGACACAAGACTAATGTGCCTTTAAGAACTTGACCAGATGATTCGTGATCACTTCCACGGAAGACGATAAAGTCGCTGTCCAGGCTGCACAATAGGCGCAGTTAGTAAGTGGTCTGAGTCAAGTTATGGCTGAAGATCATACCGAATATCGAAAAGACTATATGAGTTACGCCCCGTCACTGAAGCGAAGGGCTTAAAGGACGGCATGATAACGTATTGTGTCGTGTAAGTGATTATGAATTGCTGCAAAGCAGCATGGGAAGGGGGGGCAAAATGGGGAATTGGCTGGTGATATGCCAAGAAGGGGAACTAGAAGGAAAAGAAGAATAAATTGGAGGAGACGGAACGCTTTTATTTAGGATCACGGCTAAGTTCAGTCGAGCGAATGCGCAAGGTGACGAGCTGCTACAACAGCGCAAGCCACGCACGAGTCGGCGGGATGTGTGGATACGGTACAGCCTCTAGAAAAGTTGAGTGGGGCTGTGAGATCAGGAAAAGTCCAAACCCACGAGGGTCAGGTTAAACAAGGGTTGGGTTTGGAAGTTCCATTCAATGGGAGGCGACAAGACGATAGCGCGAAGCAGAGCAGATCAAGCGGCGCGGCGTTTGGTGGAGTCAGGATTGCGATTTGATGCGATACGTATGTAAAAGTTGAAAAAGAGGGTCCTGTTCTGATAAGACGCCCACCGTGTCGGTCTCACTAAAGATTTCTCATTCAGATGAACCTGGCATGTGTGTATGAAAAAGATATGGGTATGATGAAGAGGCGGCGGGCAACATGGAGACGGAACAAGTTAGATGGGACAGCAATGATCGGGGGCGACCATGATCCTTCTTTTACAGTCGTAGGGGTGTGGGGCATCAATTGCGTGTAAATCCTGAAAAAGATCATGGGAAAATGAAAAGGAGTTGGAGAGAATAGAAAAGATTAGCATGACATTCGATGTACGCATCTCTCTGGCTCTGATCATGACCAGCCGGATATCCTCTCCCAGAGACAGACGCAGACTGGGCCCAGGCAGATCAAGCAAGCACTCCGTTCAGTGATACCACCCCTGCAATGCCGTCGTTTAGGGCAGGGTCCAAGCCTCTTTGAGGTACCTAGTGATAACTGATAACAAGGCCTATTCTGCCCTGTCAACAGCTTCAGCACAGTTACCGTACACAAAGCCGACATGGCGCGGTTGACGCAGGAAAGGTGCTGTGCTGTAACGGTAATTACGGTACAGGACAGGTCTGCCCTGCTGATCTGGCTGCAAGTGTCATGTATCATCTCTTCGTACATCGTACGTGCCGGAAGGTTGCGATGCTAAACGGGCGTCGGATGTTGGCGGGCCGGAGGAAACGGGAAACGACGAAACGTCAATAAGCCGCCTTGGACATCAAATTTAAGATAGGTAATGTATCGCGGTCTTTCATCGCCGATAAGAGGGTCCCAAAAGACCAGGCTGCTTGCTGTAATTTGTCTCGGCCTCGTTTGTCTTACTAGCGAGAACCACTGTGGTTAGGCCAGAGCACGCAAGACACTCAACGACGATGCTGAGCAAGGCCAAGACGTTTGAGGCCCTGTAACGGACAAGGGATGGTGGGGCGGAGACGCCGCCGAAGTGCTTGAGGCTGGTTTGTTGCATGAATCGGGACGATTCGTGCTATCGAAGCCTGATGGAAGCTTTTTGCCCTGCAGGTTCAACGCTGTGCCGTGCGTCTGTGCTGCGTGGCGTCGTAACGCCGAGAATTGATGACGGTGGTAGATAGATAAACATCCGCAAGTACCTGAGCATCTCCATTAATAAAAAAGGTGACGATGATTGGAATTGCTTCATTTCAGAAGACCATTGATTAGTATGGCCCCCTAAGGAAAGTTTGTGTTGGCCACAGCAGGGTAAGCATATGCACCTGCCAAATGGTGTCATCATTTGACATTGAGCACCTTCTACTAGGTAGGTATGCACGTATTAGGCCTTCTCCAATCACGTAGGATACGAACCGGAAGGCACAGCCAATTCAGCTGCTAAAGACAAAACTGTAGCAGTTACTTCACCTCAACTTACCTGAGGTAGGTAGTCCTACCTACCCGTACATAACAGGTGTCGTTATCCCTGAGAATCAGTAAATCTATCAATCTCTTTCCTACATCACCAGTCAATCAATGGATGTCACGATGCCTCGAGTCAGTGACATTAAAGCCGGTCTATTATCGTGGAAGGGGCTCTAATGTACTGTACGTACCTCATCAAAGAACATTGAGGTACAGTCCGCAGGGGTTACAAATGTCCTATTCCGCGATTTAAATAGGTATTTTTGCCACGGCGGAAATAAAAAAGACTAATAAGAGGTATTATTCTAGTATATAGATGGAGATAATACTGGAGTGATCAGCAGCAGATTGGCCACTGAGAATGACTAATCTAAGTACCTGTAAGGACATTTGTAACCCCTGGGGACTGTAAGACCGACATCTACGACCCCCACGCCGAAACCCCCAATACCATTCGATACCAAACCCGGATTTACAGGACTAACTACTCCTTGGTTCATCCTTCGAGCTGTTTAACCTTGATTCAAGGACAGTAATAAATTCTGCAAACGGCGGGACCAAAGACTTGGGAGTCATGGCAGAAATGCATCGAGTTTGGCAATGGCTTACGATTTCGAAACTCTCTTGTCTATTCTTCTTGCGGCTCCGCTAATCTCTAGTCATTTTCTCGAGGAGGATAAGTACACCAGGCACGTTATGGTGGCGCTCGGTCGTAGCACGGGATGTTTCCTGTCGTGATAGAATATTCGCTATCGGGTCGTTGCTTATCCACGAAACGAGGCGCTCAGCCAACCATATTTGTCACATTATCCGATCGTGGACACTGAACTGACGCCTTTGTCGCCATACAAGCTGTATAATGAAACTTACTTGCTATTCTGATGATCTTGCGCACGCACGGCAGTAATTGCTACTTATCATATGATTCTCAGCCATAGCACAACGATTGGCACATGCACTGGACATACGGAACATGCAGTTCTAGAATTGGGGGACACGGCACGAGACCACTCCTACGACACCCTTATGCCTCCCGTGATACTCAACCGAGATGGACTGAGCATCTGAAAGCTCCAAATAGTCAGGTCTGGATTGGGAGGCCCCAGACTTTGAACGGAACGGCCCCTGTCCCGGAATCTCTTTGAGGTTAATTCATACCCAGCACTATTGGGGTAAACATGTCGAAGATATACGCTGATTCGATCTAGATCACAATAATCAGGCCAGGGAAGGCAGAATCCAGACTCACCTTTAGCCGGACAAACCAGAACAGTCTGAACTATGTAGGCATATGGTGAAGGTCATCCTCTCGACAGTCCTTGCTGACTATCAGTTACCGGAACCGGGAACAAATACGAGCTCGCTTTTTACAATGCGGTTACAGACACCGTTGACTGTATCTTTCAGTCAAGCAACTTAAAACCTGGCTGTCTGGCTGGATTCTGCATTACACTTTGACAGCATCCATGTCACGCCTAACAAGCTAGCCTTCACCTTGGCTCGTCTCCATTGAACAAGCGCCCGTCGACGGCCCCTATACCCGTTGACAAAGCACCGAGACGACGGGTCGCCGACAAGAAGATCTAGTTAGCTCATTAGGACCACTCATGAGTTCGGTTGTGTCTCTTTGGGCTAATCAGTTTATCCGTGGCGGTACCACATCAGTTCAGCCTCAGGTACTCAAACTTTATCTCATGAAAGGTATCGTTTCCAGATTTCGGCGTTGATATGCATGTTCCGGGGATACAACGGCTCTGCGTCGGCATGCCGTCGAGGAAGCCACCTCAGGTAATTACACCTCGGCAGCTCGGGTTACCTCTTATGTCCTGGCATATCACATAGGGTTTCAAGGCTCCGACAACACATTTTCGCTAAAGCCTAGCGGAAACATTCGATGGAGTCTTTTCTTGCGGTTTTTATTCTCGAAAATTGGGCCTTCGATTCGGGATTCCCAAGTACCGTACCCGGACCCGTTGTATAGCAATCAGCCTTGTAAAGTACGCAACCTAGGCAACCTCTGTGATCACTGCGCCAGGCGTATGTAAAAGTTTTCCAGCTCAGCTTTTGGTTGGTTGATTTGCTGCAGGCAGGGCCCGGAAATTCAAGACCGATAGACGCCAAACACCCATCAGACACGACACAGGTAGTAATGATTTCTCAATGTCCAACGAGTCACCGCAAGTTCAAAGATCAATCAGGTCGCTAAAGCAACACCCAGCAAATCTCATCATGACTTCTCATGAGAAGCTCATGGCAGCGCAAGAAGTTCATGATACATGCTCCATAACCAGTGCCGGCAATAATTGACTGAGGCCGCTTACAGTACTGTGACTTCATGATACTTTCGATATACAGATATCATCGGCTTATATCTACACCTCTCTGCCCTGTTGCTGGTGTCCAATGTTTAGCACACGCCATTAGGCAAGCCAGCCACCGCATGATGGTCTGTCCTGGCTGGCCCTTGTCCATCAGGTTTGGTTCGGCAACGGCCGTGTTAGTGGGCTGAGTAGCCCCCCTCCCTTTTCCCGATTTGCAAGGATGATTTTCAATACTTGTCCCTAGTCCAGCCAGCCACGTCGAGACGCGATAACCAGCTATCATCGCTAGTGAGCTACAGAGTACTCCGTAGGGAACGATTCAACCCTCTACGTTTGAGGTTCAAGTTACGCTTCCACAGGGCCTGGTCCTTGCTTTGATGCACCGGCGCCGTCGACTCGGTAGATGAGCAACGGGCGTACAATAAGCTCGCATTAGTGTGTGTGCACAATGTGTACAAATCAATCGATTGGTGGCTCGGGTTGGAAGTTGTTAAAGATCTTCGACTGAGACCTAGAAATCAAGATCTGATAACATGAGATGGCAGTATTTCGCATTATCATGGTTACGCAACTGCATGCGCGTCTCTTTGACGTTGTCTCTTACGGAACGGACAATCGGTTGCTTCAGCACAATGCAATCTCTCGTCATTCTCGTAAATCTGACAGCTCTCACTAACATGAGAGAGATATCTCAGCCTCCTGCTTATCTAGAAACGTGCAGCAATTGGATGTATGTAATCGTTACGTGCGCTAGTCTAGTGCCTGGAGATCCACTGATATCTCTCGGAGGGATAAAAAATCGAACATCTAAAATCAGGGTCCTGCAGCCATTGTGGACCTCAAACACGGCAACTCGTTGTATCACCGAAGAGCCTCCATCACCATGTGGGCTTGACGGAGACGTCTGATTGATAGGACCGACTCTTTACTCCTGCAGGACAGCCCAAAACGGTTTCCCAACAGCTATATGACTCTTTGACTACCTATCCCGGCCGGTGCCTAAGCAAGCTCCTTAGCTGCCAAGGGCACATAATTTGTTGACCTTGGATCCTGGGCTAAAAACTTGCAGTCAAAAAACAAGATCCGAGGTGGATTTCCGGTCTCAGTATCCGTATACCTACATCAGATTCAAACTATCAAACCCTGGAATCAACCAATGACTCAAACGACGACAACCACTCCCCCTTGCGTATAGTAGTTATTGGATCTCGCTTCACAGGCTCGCAAAAAAATTGAGGCCAACAAACCCATCAAAACTCTATTCGCCAGTGCCCTTGTTACGAAGCCCATCGAGGCTCTTATCGCTCAGCATGTATCCGTCTATCATGATGTTGCTCCCGGGGCTTCTGCTCCCTTGGTCTGTGCCGTAAGCTCCGATCCAGGTCGCAGCCACGTTCTCATATGTCCTATTTTAGGAGTTTCACATGTCAGCCTGTCACTTGTGTTATGTGTATGCCAGGAACAAGCGATCGTTGATCTCAATAGTCCAATCGGACCGGAAGATCGACTTGAAGCTTGGTTTGGTGTAGCTTACCTGACTTGCAGCTCGTCATGATAGCGTTCTCTGTGAAATCCAGCCAACACACTGGGTGGGTATCAATTGATTTGTTCTGTTTGTCTCACCGTCAGTTACTACGACACCTTCCAACCTGAAGCTATCACATATCAACCCTCGCATTGAAACTTACAAGTACGGGAGGGAGCATAGGAATTCTGGACCGCGGCTCCACAGGGTGTGCGATAGCCATTTCCTCGTCTTCGGTATCTAGGTTCGAGTTTGATCGCAACCTTGAGTTGGACGTGGTGGCCGTCTCAGCTCGCTGCAAAGCCGTATAGCGCGATGAGACAGATCCACGGTGTCGCACAGATTGCTATAGTAGTCAAATACTGTCAGCTATCGAGTCGTGTAAACGACGTGGCGTAGATTAAAGATGTCACAGTGCAATGCCGTGTAGCATCACATCTCCCGCCATCGTCGATGGTGGTGTTAAGCACATACCGCTTTGGGTCGGTGAAGCATGCCGACGCTGAAGTCCCACAGACAAAGACGCCCGTCTTCTCCAACGCTACCGAAACGATAGTTTCGCTCATCGCATCTCCAAGGGTCAAAGGCAACGGCTGATACCCAAGACTGGTGTCCCTGGCATCTAGCTACCAGAGCCGAGTCCGACAGTGACCATATTGATATCAAGTCGTCTTGTCCACCAGTCAATACGTATTGGCCATCTGGGGACCAACAAACGCATGTTAGTCCTCCATAATAGGAATAGAACACGTCGAGTAGCCTTGCAGCCCAGTCAGATAAGCTTCTCAACAAGATCAGGTGCCAGGAACTTGAACTCACTCTTCCTTCAGATAGTCAATAATTCTTAGCGTGCCGTCCTCGGACACAACAGCCAAGTGTCGGTTATCAGGCGAGAAGGAGAAGGCGTTGATTCGGTGGTTGGATAACTTCCAGGCGGCGACCGGATTGACCTTTTGATTTTTGGAATGCACTGACTTGTTGATTCGAATAGAATTGTGATGAGCTCCGCCATTGCTGGCATCTAACGACTCACCACTCGTCCCATTCACATTTCCATTAATCGCTTCCTCTTCGGGGTTGAACTGAGCATCCTCTTTCTCCTTATCATATACGACCAGCGACCCATCCATGTGGGCAGCTAGAAAGAGATTTTCTGATCCTGGAATCCATCTGATCGCCGCAACTGGTGTTCCATTAATTGCGCCCTAGGATATGCTGTCAGCGGATTGTCTGTCGAATACTAGATCCTGAGCACTATCCTACATTTTTGTTCAGTCGTGTATATCGCTGCGAGATCGGCTCCCACCAGATGACCTCTCCAGTTGAGAAGCCCATTATAACATCCAGATGCGAGACGCTCTTGGTATGGACATTGACATCGTGACATAGACAATGCGCTTTCGTGAAAAGAATCTTGGTCAAATAGTCTTGCTACTCGTGATGTCAGTCAAGATGTCCGAAGATGGCCTCGCTACACAACGGCACGAACCTTTGATGACGATGACATGTCAAGCCACTGGAAGGCGCGGTTAATGTTTGCAAAAGCAAAGAGACCATCATTGGATCGCTCTGTAAGTTTCTTAGACAGGCTTTCGTTAACAATAACGCGAGAGATGAAAGACGAGTTGCTCTTTGTCATGTTGTTCTTGGGCTTTCTCTTCTTGTTCACATCCTTGGTCGGCACCTGGGTAAGCAAAGCATTACCTTCGCCAAAAGCAGGTGCAGAACCAATGGTAATGGAGGTAGCCTGAGCATCACTCGTCGAACCGGTACGGCCCTCCTCACTCGTCTTGCCATTTTCGGCGGAGTAGCGGCCCTCGTTGGGATGCTCCTGAATACTGGATGGCGCGCCACTCAGGGCGAGAGTGGTCGACGAGAGTCCTCTATACAGAAAGTTTGGAGCCGGACGACTCTCAAGGGCGATGAGAGAGACTGAGGTACCGGCGCTGGCAGGCTGCGGGAGAGTCGATAGCGGGTTCGGGTTCGGGACGGTGGCTTCGGAAGGATGGGGCGGAGGTGTCGCAAGATGTAGGTCTTCTTTAAGTGTATAGGTGCCTGGTGGGTTTCACTACGTAAGTCGAGATGCCACGAGATCGTGGAGAGTTATTGTCTACCTTCTCCAACCAGGAATTGCCATTCGGGACCTGTCGGATTCGATAACGTATTGTTTGTCTCTATCATGGGAACAGGATGTATACCACCGGCGCCATAAGGCCCCATGGTGGGATATCGTGGCGGGGGAGGTAACACACTGGAATTCCATTGTGTCAGTTTGTGTCGGGCATAGACGAGCCGATGCGCAAACGCCGGCGCATGAGGAGATTATACACAATGGGGGCAGGGAGTGGACGTACAACATGATGGCGTTTCAGAGAATGCTTGTATATATCCAATGAGCTCTACAATTGGCAGAATGAAAGAAGGTATCGCGATATTTGGTCGCTACTGGATGGAGTGGAAGTGGAAGTGGAGGTAGAGGCGGAGGGGGCTGAATGGCGAGAGGCACAGCAGTCGACGTTCGGAATTGGAAGGTGGTATACGTCACTGGAGAGCGAGTTAATGGCCCTGGGATAGCAAAGTAAGACTCGGCGAGTCCTATACCTAGCGATCGGTCGACTCGTGGGTACCGCAGTAAGTAGAAGGAGTTGACTTGTGAGGCTGGGAGAATATAGCCGAGGACTGGTTGAGGTGAGAGGAGGATTGGGGTTGGTCTTGGATCATCGGACTCGGAAGCCGCAGGCGCAGCTGCAGACGATAGTGTGGGGTAAACTGGGGAAAACGCTATCCATATTCCATTCTGGCCATTGCAACGGCCAGGGCTCAGAATGAAGTGCTAAAATAGGTAGGTAATGTAAGATAGATACCAATGGCCGTGACTTAAATATTGTGACATTTAGCCATTATACAGGCTCACGGAATACACCCTTCTTCTGTCACTAGCATTTCACTATGCGCGCTTTTCGATGAATCAACTTCAACGTCCAAAGTTTCTGGATTGGAGCTAGGGGTTCTGCGTGGCGCAACGGTTCCCGTCCAGCGTCAAGGTACAGCAACTGTCGGTATGAGGTTCCATACAAACTGTATTGATGTTTCCAAACGTTTACCAGCTCCAGTATCTAAACGCATTCAGATCTGTTGGGAATCGCCATGGCATATACAGTATCAGTCGCGCCACTCTATTATCCACCGAATCCTTCATTCGGTTGAACATGGATTTCGATGTTCTGATCAAGACGTATCATGGACGGGTCAGTGAGAGGTATAGATCAGTCGATCGCATCTCTGTCTAGGTAGTTTACCGCCTGTGCAAGACTCATTCTATCAAATTAAAAAAGGAGTTTTGCTCATTTCCTAGATGTTTCGACCAATAATTACTCTACTCGAGCCAAGTACCTACCTACCTAGGTACCTAGCAGGTCAGGCGTCAACAAGTGACGAGATGGATGCGTTGTACAGGAACCGAGCCCGAAGATGTAGGCGCCAACTTACAGGCGGTATCAGCCTACCATCGTCTCCCAGGACCTGAAATGTGGGGTCATTTATTCCCTGAAAGCTCAGGCTCGTACGGTGGCGGCGGTTCATGACAACACACTCACTGAAAGCGGGACGCATCTTTAATTGATCGTCCCTCAAACCACCCAATCCTTGCTCGTCGCATCACTTGTTTGTCTGCCATCAAACTCCAATTTTAGGTCTGGCACTTGGTTTGAATTATTAGCTGCATATTTGGCTGCTCTACCTACCTAATTTATTCCCTTCTCTGCATTGATCGGCTGTGCTTTGCTTTGCTTTGCTCTGCACCGCTCTTTCTGTCTCGTCTTGTTTCTCATATAAAACTGAGGCATGGCCTGAGGTGATGGATCATCTTCTCTACAAGACTCTTTTCTTTCGTGGCTCTCTCCAACATCTCTAAATAATCGCCATATCCTCCAATTCGACCAATATATACATCTGCTGACACCTCCGCTACGATTCATTCATTCTCCACGATCGACCTACCGAACCCACGATATCAGCAGACCACCGTTCCCTCTTGGGCATGGAACCTTAATGACGACATACTTTCACCAAAGACTCCGATAATACCTCCATCATGGCCGCCGGTACGAACAACCTCCAACTAACTCGGCTCCCGACTCCACTGCGAGCTCTTCAATCCAACAACAACTTGTTGCTCAAATGACTAACCTTCCTTGCGCAGTGCGCATCTGCGTCTGCGGTGATGAAAGCACCGGCAAATCGAGCCTCATCGCTTCTCTCGTTAAGGATCAATTTGTCAACAACAAAATCCAGCCCGTCCTTCCTCAAATCACTATTCCTCCTAGTATTGGTACGCCCGAGAATGTCTCAACAACCATCGTCGATACCTCAGCTCGCCCTCAAGACCGAACTACTTTGCGCAAAGAGATCCGAAAGTGCAATGTCATCCTCCTCGTCTATGCCGACCATTACAGCTACGAGAGAGTAGCATTGTTCTGGATGCCATACTTCCGATCCCTCGGCGTCAACGTCCCCGTCGTATTATGCGCCAACAAATCCGATCTGACTGGTCAGGGCACCACACCTCAGGTAGTCGAGGAGGAATTGTTACCTGTGATGGCTGAATTCCGCGAAATCGATTCTTGCATCCGCACCAGCGCTCGAGACCATCGAAACGTAAACGAAGTCTTTTTCCTCTGTCAAAAGGCCGTAACTCATCCAATTGCCCCTCTATTTGACTACAAGGAGGGGCATCTCAAGCCTCTGTGCGTTGACGCTCTGAGGCGCATATTCTATCTTTGCGACAAGGACCAGGATGGATATCTCAATGAACAAGAAATGAGAGACTTCCAAGCACGTTGCTTCGATAAACCTCTGACAGCGGATGATCTAGACAACATCAAACTCAGCATCTCGAAATCGTTGCCCACGTCCGAGTTAGAAAAAGGCATTGACCTGCCAGGATTCCTGCAATTAAACAAACTTTATGCTGAGAAGGGTCGCCACGAAACTATCTGGATTATCCTTCGAAAATATCACTATACCGATAGTCTCAGTCTCGAAGACAAGTTCATTCGACCCAAGTTTGATGTTCCAGAGTACTCGTCGGCCGAGTTGAGTCCTGCTGGTTATAGATTCTTTGTGGATCTCTTCTTGCTGTTTGACAAGGACAATGATGGTGGTCTCAATGATCAAGAACTCGAGGCTCTGTTTGCCCCAGCTCCAGGGCTTCCCAGTTCTTGGACCGACTCGTCGTTCCCCTCCTCAACTGTAAGGAATGAAGCTGGGCATGTTACTTTGCAGGGCTGGCTGGCTCAGTGGAGTATGACAACATTTATCGAGCCCAAGACAACTATTGAATATCTCGCGTATCTGGGATTTGAGCCTTCGAATCCCAAGGAACCCATCACTGCGGCACTCAAGATAACCAAGCCTCGTAAGAGAAGAAGACGTCCTGGTCGGGTGGAGCGTAACGTGGTCCTCTGCTACGTCCTTGGTGCATCAGGAGCAGGCAAATCCGCTCTCCTCGACTCATTCCTTAACCGCCCTTTTGATGGTCTTTACCATCCAACCATCAAGCCACGCCGCGCTGTCAACAGTGTCGAGCTGCCAGGCGGAAAGCAGGTGTACCTCATTCTAGAAGAGCTTGGGGAGCTGGAGCCTGCAATCCTTGACAACCCGGCCAAATTAGATGCTTGCGATCTTATTTGCTACGCCTACGACTCGTCTGACCCCGACTCGTTCTCGCATATCGTTGATCTGCGGAACAAATACGCGCATCTTGATGAGCTCCCTTCGATTTATACTGCTCTCAAGGCCGATAAAGACAAGACAAACCAACGCTGTGAGCTTCAGCCAGATCAGTATACTGCCTCACTCAACATGAGCCTGCCGTTGCATGTGAGTGTCACCTGGGGTAGCATCAGTGAGCTTTTTGTAGCTTTTGCAGATGCCGCTACAAATCCTAGTACGGCTTTCCCCAGGAGCAATGAGGAGGGGCCTGATCGGACCAGTTTGTATATTGCATTGGGCGCCACGGCCTGTGCAGGAGTTGCTGCTTTAACGATATGGCGACGAGCAACGAATGCTCTTTAATTAGTGTCACAGTTGGGGTAGATGTTCACCGGACCTCGGCAAGTTTTGAGGAAGTCTGTTACTTTGGAAGAGGACAGGCATTGCATAGGGAGGAGTTGAAACTCACCATTCAGAAAGAAACATGATACCCAGCTCCATCGAAAACACATTTTTATCACATAGATATATAATCAACAAACATCGTCTTTTCTTATTTTGATCGACCTGCCCTGGTGATAGTGGCGTCGTTTCTCCTGTATATGAGCCAAACTCCTTAACACCAAGCCCATGATACCACCCCCAATGTCTTATACCGATACAGAAATGATTAGACCTTATAGAAGCAGAACCCGACGTAGAAGCTAGCAGCTTCCATCTCCTCGTCGGATACTAGAAGAGGACCTCCACCACGCTCCCGTACGCCCATGCGCTCGCTCAGGGGACCAAGCTCCCGGTCATCCTTCTCCGCCTCCCAGATTTCAGGAAAAGTGCGATGAAACTGCAACTCAAGGTTATAGTCCTCGGCGAGAGCACGGAAGGCCTCCCAGGGTACGACATACTCAGGCACCTCCTCTACTGCTTCGTCTAGAAAGAAGTTATATTTCCAGCCGAAGGCAGGTCGAAAGACACCATCATCAGGTGTTTTCCCCGGAAAGCGCACACGGTAGATCGAGTTACCCCATTCAGCAGTCGGCTCCTCCTCGCCCTCTTCCAGCTCGCCATCCTCTGGCTCCGTTTGTTGCGGTGTTGTCGAGCCATCGCCGTTCTTTTCTTCGCTTTGCTTAGCTGCACGCTTAGCAGCAGCCTCCTCGTTGAATTTGCGGACTCGCTCGCCCAAAACATCAGAATTAGGGATGCAGCCGATGAAACGTCCTCCTTTCTTGAGTGCTCCAGCGACATTACGGAGCATGTTACGCGCATTCTTTTCCGACTCGAAAGCATAGTGCATGGAGAACATCATGCTGACAACGTCGAAACCTCGACGGTTCATAGGTGAAGGGTCGAAGCCGACTTGCTGGATGATGTCGAGGTTCTCAATGGACTCGCCGAAACAATCTTTAATGTGGAAACGAGCGTCGAATAAGCGCGGCGGCGGTCGTCGGTGTCCGCCGCGCCCACCTCGCCCGCCACGGCTACCTAGTGTACGGTAGCGGTCGCGGGCTTGCTCGATACTCACGTCAGCGGGATCGAGTCCAACATAAAGCTGAATTGGTTGAGGAGCCTGCTGCCATTTGTTAAGATCGCCGCCCTTTCCACATCCCATGTCCAGCACAAGTAGGTCCTTGCCACTGGAGCGTCCAGCTTCGCGCGAACCAGGGGTGTGGTCTTCATCAGGTGAATAACGCTGGATGATGCAGCTCTTGATCCAATTGTTGAAAACACGAAGTCCCTTGATCTTGCTGTCTCTTGTTCTCCAGTCGCGACCACGCTCTGGTACGTTGTTGTAGTGGTGTCGCACAAGATCACTGTTGTTTCGGATCCTCTCCTGTTCAGCTTCAGCCGCTTCCTCAGCCGCAGCTTCGCGTTCTCGTTCGAGCTGGCGCTGTCGAATGGCTTCACGCTCTGCCTCTGAGATACGCGCACGCGCACCGGGGCGCTTCAGCTTTCGGGGTTGTTCTGATGGCGAGAGGGCGCGCCGCTTTGCTGGCTGAAGTGATTTGGCGTTGTATGGCTGGGGTAGATCATCTTGAGGTTCGTCGTTGGCAGGACGCTTGCGGTGGTTTCGCTCGTCACCGTCATCGCGATCAGAGTCTCTGCCCATTTCTGACAGTTTCACTCGTTCTTTTTGTGATATATGTGTCGATTGACGTTGCAATGGTAGATGCGAAGTTGGATGTTAAAGTTATTGAATTGAAAGGGAAATGGAATATGATGCAAGTTCTGTATCTAATCTCAGCGTTGCACTGATGTAAGGGCGCTCGGCCCATGCGGTCCAGCTGC
Source organism: Fusarium pseudoanthophilum (assembly GCA_013395995.1). Classification (NCBI taxonomy): domain Eukaryota; kingdom Fungi; phylum Ascomycota; class Sordariomycetes; order Hypocreales; family Nectriaceae; genus Fusarium; species Fusarium pseudoanthophilum. The sequence goes on along the minus strand of JAAOAR010000708.1, from coordinate 17,762 downwards.
ATCAGCCTACCCTGCACCTATTGGTCTATAGCCGCTGCAACTCAATGAATGATGGCTTATTAAGTGCTCGTACTCTGTGGCTACAGAGCTCTAATGCTGTTCATTTTTTAAATGAAAACGATCTGATGAAGTTTTAGTCATAGTTGGCTAAATCAAGGGAAAGGGATAATATCATGGCCTTGCTGTAAACGTATTTGACTGCCAGACAACTACAACATAAGCAACGCCAGATATATCAAAGAATTGCGTCCTTGTTGGACCCTTGACGGCATTATGCTATTCCATTGGCTACCAAACATCAGGTGAGGCTGAAACACGGCCTAATAATTATTCACTGTGCAACTCATTATTTACCAATGCCTTCGCTCACTGAAGTGAGCTCGGTAAAAGTTGAGCTGAGTGCTCGAGGTACGTACCAGTTCATCAGTGCGTGTCCCGCTGGAGCCTTGCAGCACAAAGCCGCCTGTAGGCCCCCACTGTCGCCTCGCCATCCAATGGATCCAATTGTCATTGGATTGCTGTATCTGCTCAACACCAAGCTCTATCGACCTACCTCTGAGCTTCTCTCGTCATCCATCCGCCAAACCACAACATCAACAAAAACAACAACGCCCAACAGCGAATAACGTCAACGTTCTCGATCTTTCTGGGCAACTGCCGATACCGCACTTTGCGCTTAAAACAATACCAAACTCTCGACGACAGCGACCGCCTCCATCATGGGTTCCGACCCCCAGTACGCGAAGTGGCCATTGCTGCCTCTGTCGCAGCACGTTTTCACCCTCACAAACGGCTATGCCACCAAAAATGCGCAACAAGCTGCTGTAAAGGCCCTTCAAGATGCCATCGCACAGGACAAGATGGCTCCTTTCTACCGATATCTCGCCCATCCACTCGACGGCGTCCTTAACACTCTTGGCGAGGGCGGCTCTTCCGCTCCTGGACGACCTCTCAGCAGAAAGTCCAGTCTTGTTGGAATGATTGCTACTAAGCCTGCCACTGCCATCGTCAGTCTTCCGTGGGACGAGGGCCTTTACAACCAGTTGAAGGAAGACAATGACCGGGAGCTGGAAGAGTTCCAGAAAGAGGAGGATGACGCTGTTGAGCAAGCTGGTGACACCGAGGTCATGGCTGCTCAGGGGAAGCGAGCTGAGTTCTGGGCTCGCGTAGGAGACAAGGTATGTTTGTTATCACATAGAAACTCAGGTTCTAGCCACAAATTGACTGCGTCTGCTAACACCCACCAAGGACAAGGCCATCGCCGCCTACGAGAGCCTCTCCGAAAAGACGGGAATCCTCGGTACCAAGATCGACGTCGTCCTCGCCATAATACGCATGGGTCTCTTCTATGGCGACAAGCCTCTTGTCAAGAAGCACGTTGAGCGCGCCAAGACACTCGTCGAATCAGGCGGTGACTGGGACCGCCGCAACCGTCTCAAGGCCTACGAGGGCCTGCACCTACTCACACTTCGTTCCTACAACCTCGCCGCGCCTCTACTGCTCGACTCTCTCTCCACATTCACCAGTTACGAACTCTGCACCTATTCCAACCTCGTCGTGTACTCCGTTCTTGCTGGTTCAGTCTCCCTCAAGCGAGTCGATTTCAAGTCAAAGGTTGTAGACGCACCTGAAATCAAGGCTATTCTGGGTGATGGTGAGGACAAGCTTCTTGCTCTCAGTGGTGCTCTCAGCGCTGGCCCTGGTGCTGATGACACTACCGGTGCGAAGGCCCCGAAGACGGCCACCGCTGCTGTCAACCTGACGACGTTGGGTACCAGCACGGAGCAACCTGAAGCTGAGATGGCCATTGACTTTAGCCCTCTAGCGCTGCTCGTTAGTAGTTTGTACAACGGAAACTATAAGACCTTCTTCAAGTCTCTGGCCGAGGTCGAGGAGCAGTTCCTAAACCAGGATCGCTATCTTCATGAGCACAAGAACTGGTTTATTCGGGAGATGCGACTTCGCGCCTATCAGCAGCTTCTTCAGAGCTACAGAGTTGTTGGCCTGGAGAGCATGGCCAATGACTTTGGAGTCACAGTTGACTTCCTCGATCGGTATGTGACACGTTACGCAATTTCATGAATGAACACAACCTGACTGATTCTTTACTAGTGACCTCGCCCGCTTCATCGCAGCTGGGCGTATCCCCTGCACCATCGATCGCGTGACAGGCAAGGGTGTGATCGAGACAAACCGCCCCGATGACAAGAACAAGCAGTATCAGGATGTTGTGCGACAGGGTGATCAGCTCATCACAAAACTACAAAAGTACGGCCAGGCTGTGCGACTGAGGGGTAGTGAGAGGGCATAAATGAGGCGATTTATAGATGAGGAAGCTGGTGCTTGGCCTTTGTCATGCCGTAACTAGTGGGGGAATAAAGCGAAGAGACAGAGAATAAGCCCATGCCTTTACCCATTTCCTTGACTGTACAGTACAGTACAGTACAGAACAGAACAGATAAGATATGATATGTTTATGTTGTGGATTAGACAAGCCATTGCGGTAATAGTCTTAGTAGATTGGCTGGGTCCCGGTGAGGAGAGCCAGAAAAATGGGCTGATCTGATATCACACCCCTTCCACACCGAGGTGACTGACAACTGCACTGCGGAGTCACGTTAGCTGCATGTGTCTGAACGGGATGGATGATATGATATGATATGATGTTAAGCATACAGCTTAAGAGTCGATCTACCCCAGTCTTCTTCTCTGGTACCTGCGCATGCAAGCAAGGGTCAGAATCGAAAGATCAACAGCACACGTCTACCCCGGATTTTTCTGTTGTGTTCCGACAGGCTAACTTTAAGAGTCTTGATTGATTGATTGAGGTGGGACACGCCATATTGACATATAACAAAAATGCTAGATTGGTGAACTTCTATCTATCCAATACCTATCAAGGCGCTAAACTATGCAAAACGATTTCCTGTTTGATAATCCTAAATTTCTATCTCTTTCTCCTCCGCACGCCACATCTTCGCTCCGTGCCGAACGATCCCCTTGGGGGCCCGCTCCAAGTCCAGCTTTGCGACAGGCGTATCGGGGGTTCGACTCACGATGACAATACTGCGCAACTGCGACTGACGCTTCATCGGTACTTCTCGAGGAACTCCTTGTGGAACTTGACGATGCTGCCAACCCACTCAGTGCCAGGCGCAAGGAAGGTTGTTCTGAAATGCAGGGTACCCTCTTTCTGACCAAAGCCTGAGCCGGGAACGACGCAGATACCAGTGGCCTCGAGGAGACGCATGCAGTAGAACTCGTCTGGGCTTCGACCCTCTGCCTTGGCAGCCTCGGCGGCCTTCTCGGGCAGGTTGATGGTGGGGAAGAGGTACATGGAGCCTTGGGGCTCGGCGCACTCGACTCCCTCCATCTGAGAGAAAGCCTTGTGAAGGGCGGTAGCGCGCTCTTGAAGACCGGTGAAGATGCCATCGTACTCCTTCTTGTAAAGCTCGTGCGAGGGCTCGCCCGGCTTGGGAGGGTTGACCATCAACTCAACGATGCACTGACCAATAACAGGGGCGCAGAGCATGATGGAAATGAACTTGTAGATGTTGGCCTCGACCTCGGCATCGAAGTTGACAAGCTCGAAGTAACCTCCACGGTGACCACACTCCCCAACCATGCCCTTGGAGACACTGTGAAGAGAGGCGAGCTCGAGGCCGTCGAACTTGCCAGGGTTTTCCTTCTCAAGGGTGCGGAGGACAGCCTTGAAGCTGTGGAACTTGCCAACAAAGACATTTGTCTGGTAGACCTCGTCGGCCATAACAACTAGGTTCTCCTTGTTGGCGAACTCAAGGACAGCACGAATGTCCTCCTCGGGAAGAGAGGCACCGGTAGGGTTACCGGGGTTGATAATGACAATGCATCGAACGTCAATGCCGTCAGCCTTGGCCTTTTCGTATGAGGCACGGATGGTGTCGACGTCGGTACCCCAGTTCTTATGCTCATCCAGGAGGTAAGGAACAGCGGTGGCGTCCAAGAGGGAGAGAGTAGCAGTGTAGAGAGGGTACTGAGGAATTGGAATAAGGATGCCGGTCTTAGGGGAGGCGCAGATGACGTTGAGGAGGGTGTTGACACCAGAGGAGGCACCGGCGGACAGGTAGATGTGATCGGGATCTGCAGGGAAGCCATCGCGACCTGAGACAAGTTAGTAACACAGCAGAAACAGAAGCGACGGCAGAACCCACGTTCAATAAACTTGGCGATGCTATCGCGGATAGCAGGAACACCGGTGCTGGCACTGTAGGCACCAACGGAGCCGATCTTGCTCAGAAGGAACTTGGCGCGCTCGATGACATCGGTCTGGTAGCCAAAGTGCTTGGTGAGAGCCTCCTCGTTCTGAAGCAGTATAGGGTTCTCGAGGAGACTGGCGACCTGGCGGAAGAAGGTGATGGGCTTCTGGTCGAGCTGCTGAGGGTTGCCAATGTTTGCAGAAATAACCTGTTTGAAGGGGAGATCGCCGGTATCGCCCTTTGCGATCTTGGCTCGGTATTCCTCGGACTTGACAGCAAGTTCACCACGAACGGCGTACTTGGCAGCGACGACTCGCTGGTTGATGTTCTCTGAAGTCAATCTCATTTTGGCAGGATAGGTAGAGAAGAATGAGGTAGAGGAGGAAAAGTTCGAGGTATAAGGATAGAGGTGACGATGATAGTGGGGAGTAGTAGTAGTAGGAGTAGTAGTAGAAGCAGAACTTTTTGGCGGGGTGAGTAAGGGTCGCGGGGTAGATGTGGCAGTAATAGATTTACTCCAAGCGCAAGCACGAGGGCCAATCTTATAGTCTGTGTAGATACCAAAAAAAAAGTCGAACGAGTTAGCAATTGAATCATCCAATGTTTATAGAGCAAATCAAGTAAATTGTCAGTGCTTCTGTAGGCCTGAGTTTTGCGTCAAGGGGACAGAGCAAGGTGAGAGAAGTGAGGTGAGGTGAGGTGAGGTAGGTATCAGACAAGGATGAGAGATAGATACCCGGCAAGTGAAAAAGGAAGAGGGAGCATACAATGAGAGAGTATTACACCAAAACAACACTGTTGTCGGTGTAAGAGGGTATTGTGAACTACCTAGGTCAAGATCAAAGAAAGAAGAAACTCGACTGAGTGAGCAAGAGAGGATAGAGCCTTATACAAATAGACCAGGCAGACGAATACAAGTAGGACAAGAAAAAGACTCGGCTTAGATCTTATGTCTAGGTAATAGAAACCCCCTCGTAGACAAAAGCACTCTTTTAGTAATAAAAAGCAGAGCAGAGCAAAGCAAAGCAAAGTAAAGAAAAGAAGAGACCCCAAACCCTTCACTAAAAGGTAACTAACTAATCCACTCTCACCCACTCACACAACACACATCGCCATCGACATCGTAACCTTGGGCCGTAGCGCAATCCACGTCTGGGGACGGATGGAGACCCGGAGTGGATGTGATGCAGATTGTGCGGTTTGTAGACAAACAAAACACCTCAAGTAAGATCAAATCAAATCATGGGGTCCCCAAAATCAGCGCATTTTGCTTGTGATTGCATGACTTGAGCGCATTGTCCATGACGAGGTAGACAAATTGAATGGCTTCAACCCAATCCGATCAACGGACGACATCCGGGGGGTGGCTTTGGGGGAGAGCGTGGAGAGAGAGCCTAAGAGCCTAAGAGCGTGGGTGATGACCTGGAGACAAGCAAGGGTGCTCCAAATTGGACATTGGGGTTCATTGACTGACTTTCAAGGCCCGGAGCCGGGACGTGACCCCGGAAGGGCACAGACTCACAGTCACAGTCACAGTCTCAAGACTCACACAGACGCAGCAGCTGCACATGACCATGACTGAAATTCATGATCATGATACCCTCTCTCTCCCGGTCTCCGGGCACTTTGTCCGAAGCCATCGGAAGACTCCGAATATTGATAACAAGAAAGAAAAAAGAGATACACGGCAACAGAACAGGCACTCGTTGACCCGAGACCAGCCGGACTCTATCTCGGGCATAACGCCGCTCTTCGGCACTCGCTCCCATATCAGAAGAGAAAAAAGAGGCGGCTGAAGAAGGACATGATAAAACGTAATACGTTGAAACAGAACATGGATAACAAGGTGCAGGGGTAATGGCAGTGCAGCTGCAACAAAAGCCATGAAAGACAGCTATAAGAGATCCAATCGAACGCAGTGTCTTGCGCCAAATCTCTCGGCTGCCTTTCTCTGCCTTGTCTCCTAGATCATCTTCCAAGAGCATCTCGCTCCCGTTTCACTGGGACCGGACCGGCCCTGCAGACTGGGGCGCAGATGTACATATAAAAAAAACAACGCAATTGGGCGAGACGATAAAGAAAACCCGGAGAAATCTTCCATAGAAGTTCTCAGATAAACGTACCTGAGGTAGCGGGGCGCAAGGTGCTCGCACATCGTTGACCGGGCTCGTTGACCTCGGGGCTAGCAGCCAGCCTCGAAGATTTTAATGGCGGCTGGCATCGCAGCGTCTGTCCGATGCGGACCGATGCCACGGGACTTCGACGGGCTAGCATTAGATCTTTGGCGCCAGGAGAATTAATATTCTTCTGTGGTATCCTGTCTCTGTGCTGGCCAGAAGCTGTGGAGGCGTGCGTGGAGCTTTGATGCGGAACGATACAAGGGTCCTAGCCGCTCAGACGGTAGTTGAAAGAACTGCCGTTCAAAATATAAGTACGTGCAAGAGGAAAAATAGATATAATACCCAAGACCTACAAGGTTGGAGAGCCAGAGACTGATTGTGAAGCGAAAGTTACTCTGTTGTCTGGCCAGATAAGCTACTAACTCACTCACCACTAACCTTTTGAGCTACCTAGTTGGGAGATCAATATAAGATCCCGTCAAAAATCGCTATCACCTCGCCGCTGTTTGGTCTCGCTTATTCCCGCGGCGGGTAAACCGTGACTGGGAGCTCTAGATAGGGCGCAGATATACCTGGGAGTCACCGCAGATCCGATTCCGCAATTGTGAATGTTGACGAGAAATAGGTAGGTAGAGAGAACAGCGTGAGATAATGTGTTCGAATCAAAGAGGGGCAATGTCCTTGTTGGGGTTGTACCAGTAAGAGCCAAGATTGAGATGGTCACGCTTGGGTGATCAAACGCACTCTACCTCGTAGATAATCTCTGTGCAACATTCACCTCCGGGATTAGATGCTTGGTACAAATCAGTACGTTCTGGCTTTTTATACCGCTTGTTGAGGTTGTCTCTCAAAGAATTTGCCCGATATCGTGATTAGGGACATTGTGTGCAAGGGTTTAACTACCTAGTTGAAACCACCGGTCTCGGATCAAGTACAGTAATCTTGTCAGAACCAATTGATCCGTTCCCCAAATGTCTTGCCTGTATTAGTAGTGATACCATGCATCCTTTGTTACCTAGCCATGTCACGATAACTACCGTTACCTAAGCTTGTGTGAGAAGACAGCTAATACAACATTGTCAGATAAGGTGCGACACCTTAAACACACAGCTTCTCATTGGTCAGCCATGTTTTGAACTCAAGCTCTCGGTGAGCATTAACTACAGCGCTCATACCTACTTGTACTCACCGAGATGATTAGTGGGGTTAAGCATGGCAGTGACCATAACGGCGCTACGTTTTGCCGACAGCCGCCTAACGTCGCCTGTATCCGTAAATTCTCTACTATCACGGCGACTAACGTACAGCAAGATCAAGCCATCTGATCCACGTCAATCGAAATGGCAAAGAAGGGTAGGCACATACTCTCAAGATGACCCGACCCAATCAGGCTGTTGCTGACTCTCTTCTCTCACAGCCAAGGCTCGCCTGGTGCATGCGCGCCTCGTCTCCATGGCCATGACTGGCTTCTTCTATACCTTCAAGCGTCCCAGAACCGCACCCATGATGAGCATGTTGAAATACGATCCCATCGGTACGGCCTGAGATACTGAAAGCATCTGGACCCATCAGCTAATCCTGTCAATGGCAGTGCGTAAGAAGGTGTTGTTCCTCGAAACCAAAAAGAGGAAGTGAAAGCCGCCCACACTCGCTCCATCATACCTTGTTCGATACAAGAACCCAACAACCGAGTTTCTCGCGTGAGCTAGAATTGGCTCTTTGACTGCAAGCCACCACGTACGCGCCATGTAACACTACACTAGAGAGCATTGCTGGAGTTTGGGCATCAGGATCCTGCCTCTTCGAAATGCGACTATACATGTACAACATAGATCACAATATTGCCCTTATGGATATGGCTGCATTCGTATGCCACTGAATTTGACGACCAGAATATCATGTTACTGTGCCTGCGCTGTGCCTTGGTATTTGGATACAAATGATAAGATGCAAATTATCATCCCATCCACCATTCACGAATTATCCTCTTCAAACCACCAAATGCCCATCATGATTGTTCCACAAAGTTAAATTCTAGTTGTTTGTGCTCCCCGGAAATTGAAATGTCTAGTAATTGGAGAAACCGCAAACTCCCCCAGACACACAATATCACTGCATCATGGCGATTACCTGCGGTCTTTTCGTTTGTAAGCATATTAGTTCGACTGCTTCGAGTACGTCTTTCGGATCACATGGCGTGTTCGAAGCAACAAAGGCCTGTCTGAACTCTTAGGTTGCGAGTCGGCTGGTGCTTCCTCCGCCTTGACTCGTTTGTTAGGAGATGCGATATGGTCTTCCTTGCCCACAAAAGAGATACTGTGCTTTTTCCCGATTCCACCGTCATCCTTGCCATTTGGCAGAATTTCTTTGGCAAAATCTTCCATAGTAGGGAAGTCCCAGTTAGGACGTGCAGACTTTGGCTGGATCAAACCCGACCGAATCTGTTCAACCATCTCGGGGTTGCTACAGTCTGTAGCAGATTTGACTTTAGCTATCACAGGCCTATTGTACTGACTGTGATTTGCAGGTGGTCTGATAGTATCGGTTTCCTGCGTCGAGGCAGTCGAAAGTCGTAGGATAGATCGGGGGGCAGAGCCTTCTCGGCGCCTCGTTTGCTCCTGTATCACCGACGGTGCGGGCGCCGGCGAAGATGCTTCCAATGCCGGACTGGCTACGACGACTTTACGACGATATCTTTCTCCCTGGTAATGTAAATCAAGAGTAGTGAGGTCACTCAGACTGGCCGATCCCTTCTTGTCAGTACTCTTCTCTTGACCACACGACTTAGACTCTTCAGGAACATGCTCATTAAAGTAAGAGGACTGAGTTCTAGTCTCGCCCCCTCGTGGTGCATGCGAGCCGACAGGTTGTGGTATAGCACCCAGTTTCTCATTGACCCAGTGGCGCTCCTTGCTCAGGTAAAAGGCGGTAGACTGCATTACCTGATTCAGATCAACCATCTTATTGAACGTGGTATTAAGATTTTCCACCCTGGGAACCTGCTCGGTCATTCCTTCTAGCTTGTTCTTCAAAGCATCAATTGCTTTGAGATCTTGGATTTGTCTCTGGAATAGTTCTGAATTTACACTTGAGCCACACTCCAGAGCAGCAAGCTGTTTTTGTAGATCGTGGGTTTTCTTGCGTTCTTCAGCCAACGTCTCGCGTAATAACTGAGATTCTGGACCACTCGACGATATCCCTTCGAGTTGAATTTTGACTTGTTGAAGATGAGCCTCTACTGCTGCTTGCATAGTTTCAGACTTCGAGATCTCTTTCTCTGAGGCAACCTTTTCCTCCTCAAGCTTTGTCATGAGCGTAGTTTTGATCTCACAAATAGTCGCTTGCAAGTATTCTTTGGCCTGATCGCCACTCTCAAGCATGGAAGTCTTGATGAGATCGAGCTTCTGAGACCACTCTTGAGAGATCTGGTGCAGAGTTTCCTCCAGATCGCCGATCTTTGATTCACGGTCTTGAAGCTGTTTGGCTAACTTGTTGTCGATATGATTCTGGAATCCTTCTTGCCAAACCGCATGGCCAGTAGCAAGTCTGGCTAAACTTTTGTTTGTTTCGTCGCAGGTCTTCTGGGTGGCGAGAGTTTTGGCAGAAATATCGCCTAGATGCTCAACAAGAGCCTGGTGTGTTGTCTTATGCCACTGCTGGCCTTTTGATTGAGTCTCCTGTTGATCGGCAATGTTGTTATGCAGCTTCTCAAAGTGATTCTGGATGATGTCCTGAAGAGACCCGGCCGACTGTTTTGCATCATTTTGAGACGAGATTATCTTCTGTATCTCAGACATCAAACTGGAAGCTTGATTAGAGCGAAAAGAAAATGAAGTGAGAGATAAGAATCACATACCGGGAGACAATGTTCGTTTCTAACCTATCCGCCATCACCTTGACCTCTTCATTTGTTGTTAGGCCATCACTGCGCGACTCCAAGTGGTCACTCATCAGCTCGAGTCTACAAATCAGTTAGCAAGATTCTTTCGGGAGACATGTTGACTTACTTCTCCAAAAGGGTGTTTGTTAGTCTTTCCTGTTTCTCACTCCACTCATTGTACTTCTCGTTACTTTCTCTTAGTGAGGATATATCAGAACGGAAAGTTTTCACCTCATCCAGTAAGTTTGATTCCGTTTTCAGACGGTCCTGGAGTTCAATGGCTGCTTCCCTTTCTCGATATATTTCCTTCTCCTGATTTTCAAGCCTCAGTTGCAGCTCGGAAATTGTGTGGGTTTCTAAGTAATGCAGTCAGTCTCTGGTTGTGATACAACATAATCGGTGATGTTACGCTTCTGTGCTTCTTGCTCAGACTCAGATCGATATTTTTCAATGCAAGATTTGAGTTCTTCGCGCTTCCTGTGACTCTCCTCCAATGCTAGCTCAACTGCTTTGGCCTCTTTCTCACGCCTGTCCCTCTCTTTTTGCAGCTCATCGTTCGCTTCTTTGTGAAGACTGCGAACCCTTGAAAAGAGATCCTGCTGTTCTTTAATAGCTTCATTAAGCTTTGTTCGGTGTTTGCGATACTTTTCATGAGTGGCTGCCTCGTGATCTCGAGATTTGATTAAGTCGGAGCGAAGAGACTCAATCTCGCCTTGCAATCTTTGAGTTTCCTTTTCCGCCAGTGATCCTTCTTCTTGCAACTTGTCAAGGCGACTCTTCGAATCTCCAATCGCGGAATCCTTTTCCGATATGAGTTGCACAGACTCATCTAAAGCCTTCTGAGTGTGCTGTAACTTATCCTCAAGAATTGTAATCTCCTGAAGGGCCTCCTGACGCTCAGCTTCAGCGATCTGTATGCACTCATTCCAGTATTCAGCCACGTTCTGCATTGCAATCTTCTTTCGGTCAGGCTCAAATGTTGGTCGAGGGTAGACTCTCTGTTTAGCTGAGCGTTTTCTTGAGATATTGCTGCTCCTGGAAGCTGGGCGATCATTGTTTCTGTCGGTCACTCTATGGTATTTAGATGCCGATGGAGGCTGAGTCGGCCAGTGACCACGGGATACACGATTTCTGGACTTTGTAGTGGTCATGGGAGTCCGGGGAACAGGTGCCTCAAGGTCACCACAAACACTGGAAGAGGGCGCCTGATGTGAGACTCGGTCAACACGGATAATATGTGGAAGGGGAAGTTTCAGATCTTCAAGCCGGCGTCCTAGACTTGAGCTTTAGCGGGAATCATCATTGAACCCCGTGGTTTGTAACTTACCGTGGCCTTTGATGTGAGGTAGAGAAATCTTCGCCTGGTTTTCTAGCGGTTGAGAAACTTGAGCCTTGGTAGCCTCTTTACTGAAGCGAGAAGCATCCAAGATAGATCCACTTTCTGTTGGAGGTGGTGCGTTTACATCAGAAGCTTCTGATATGTTTCCATGAGAGAGCCCCGAGCTATCGATACAAATGACTGATGCTTCACCAGGGCTTTCTCGTGTAGAAGGTTTCTCCAATGGAATCATGGTGTGACTCGAAGAATTATCCGACCGACCAATGAGGTTTTCTTCATTATGATGGGAAGAAATGTCGGAGAGAACTTTGCCGCCTGTTAGACCAAGCTCAGGGAGATCTAAAGGTGCCGCAGGCCTATGAATATGGACAGGGGCGTGTAGTGGACTGGGTGGAGAGTGTTCAGCAGGAATGTTTGTTGGAATAGGGAAGAATTGGGAAGTATCAGTTGCTTGAGACTGCTCAGGTTTAGGTCTCCGCGAGAATTGCCCAGGACGGGGAGGTTTCTTTTCGGTAAAGCAGAAGCCTTCGGCCATTGTTGATGTCGAAACCTCCTCTCTTGGTATCGAGAATCTCCTGAGATGAAGCTGATTCAAAAGTGTATTAGGCGCGGCCTGGGAATCCGGGATGACCGATCCGAGGCTATTGAAATCTCTTTCATCTTCAACAGGTCCAAAAGAGATCTGGCTGCTGCTTCTACTGAATGATGCTCTGGATCTCGGGTCTGGTGAGGCGGTCATCTGCGCCTGAGTAGCTGGTAGGCCAGCTAGACCTCACGGTTTACAAAGAAAGAAACTCCGGGTTACGTTGAGATGTAAAAAGGGTATCTTCGGCTCTGAGCGTAGGGGTGATGTGAATAAGTTGAAAATGAATACGTGAGTTGGCAGAGAAGAGAAGAAATTCCCCAAACCTTAGGCTTGCCTGAATCCCCCTTCTTCTCAGCCATCCTTTCAACATTTAGGTTGGAAGGTGTTTATGATGCGGCTTCCATTTGGAGTTCCCGCCAAATGATTTTAGGGAAGCTGCACTTGCCTGGACCGTATAGGCACAGTGATTCATTACCCATTCTGTCCCTTGATGCCTGCTCTCGAAAAGCTTGGAGCAGGAGGAACATCAGAAAGGATGCCTTGAGGAGGTAATTATCCTTAGTAGGCAGTAGCGAAGGGACTTCCTCGCGTTTTCTAAACTGTTAAGATACTGGCCGCGTTCCTTCTTCTGGCCTCTGAGGTATAGGAATTCAACTACCGTACGAATTACCAGGAGGACTTTTACCCATGCTTCTGAGGGATGAAGGAATAGGTAAACCGATAACCTCCTAGAAAGCAGTACCTATCTATAGAATCACCCTGTTTTCCCTCGTGGCCTCTACTGACACCATCCTTCCAGGTAGTGAAAATAACCTCCATAACTGTATTAGTCAAGCTCATTATCTGGCTTCATTTATATGAAAATATTCAGGAGAGGAAGAGTGACGTTGTCCTTTCTTAACTTCTATCAGCTTGCACCTCGACTGAACTACCTACAAGTCGCATTGGGAGATGTTCTAGGCAAATCGTGAATGTGACTATATGCAGTGGTGGTTCACACTGACTCGAAGAAGTTAGGGTCATATACGATCTCCGGCTATTATACAAGCATCCAACATACATGGAATCGAAAGAAGGGAACTGTAAAGGAGGCCTCGTTCTTGTATCACACAGCATGGTTGCATCACCCTGAGCAGGGCCATGAATCTATTTCAACTACTAAACCTGGCGCTTATACCAGCTAGACCAGATCTAAGATGATGCAACATCGCATCGCCAAGTTTTTCGCTTAGTGGGAAAATCTAGAACGGCGGTTATCTGGAGTTCAGCGTCTTCTCTGTCTGCCAAGATCAATCTCAAACGCTGTCAAAACCATGACAACGGCTGCAGGTCAACTTACACGATAAGCATATAAAGAACCAACAATGACCCCTGGCGCTTCGGTTCAGAAAGGGATGCCAACGAGCATGGGCCACCGCTAGTTGATCATTGTCAACCGCCGTTATCACCGGCCCAACATCACATAGTGAAACGAATATCCAACACCCACATTCACTACGACTTAATCCCCCAAACTAAGGCTTTGCAGAACCAATCCGGCGGCTCATCACTGTGAAAAATATGAAAATATTCCCTTGCGCACAATAATGGCCCTGCATTAATCACCCTTTGGCGCGTGACGAAGTACAGGCATCGAGGTTGATAAAGTCCGGATCTGAAGCCTCATTGGCTGGACCCCTGTTTGAGGCTTCGCCGCTCAGCGCTTCGAGCTGGATTGTCACCAATCACAGATGTGTGTGTTACTATATCGCGGTTCCTGCTGCTGTGCTTGAGTCTCGGCCCCGTGATGGAAATCCAATGATGATTCGTCTCGAATACTCGGGACTTGAGAGCCAAGTCGGTATCAAGGATGCCAGGGTCTGAGTACTACGCTTGTGGAGGATGAGGAACCAAAGATTTGGGGATGTATATACAAGTGGCTGCCCTCGCCAAAGAGGCGGTATTCTTGAAAAATTCCTAACCCTCTATCTTAATTACATGGTATTTTTCCTTTTTCATATATCCCAGGTTCTGTGAACCTTCTTGTGCAGCTTCTCGAGCAGCCCATATACTTACACCACTTACACAAACTCAAAGACAATGTCTTCAACAAGTAACCCTTTTCCCCTTGCGTCGGAGAGCTATGATGATAGTGCTCCAAGTGCCGACTCTGGCACTGAGGCGGGTGCTGCTGGTGACAGCTCAGGCAACTCCGTTTCTATCTCTCAAGGCGGCATGATTGCTATCATCGTTGTCGTTGTCGTCGTCAGTTTGATCGGCAGTATGTATCTCTCTCCTCCTAATAGTTTGCCTGCACTGACTTTATTATAGTCTCCACAGCCGCTCTCTTCTTCATAGCAAAGAGGCGCGAATGGACAATGAGAGAGACAATCAGGAAGTCCGCCCGCAAAGTTGTTACAGCTCTCACACCGCGGAGAACAGAGTTCCCTTCATCAGTCAAGGACGGGCCTGTTCCATCTCATCGTAATCGTACACGGATTGCTGATGATGATGTCCCTCCGACACCGAGAATTCGACCTGAGGATCTTGAAAAGGGTCTAGCTCAAGCCAAGGCAAAGCGTAAGGAGAAGAAGTGGTTGAAGAAGTAAAAAAGCAGCAGCAGAGGGAGATCCTCACTGTGGTGTGTAACTGGCAGTCACGGTGGCAGGAGTGGTCATAGAAGTTGTCAGCCACGTATTTGATGGTTGTGGTCTCAAATTGGTGTTTCCAACGGACAGGATCCGGGTATCATCCATGTATAAATAGTAACCTTCCGCGCATGGGCTGTCTCATCTTTACTCCACGGACTGAGCATTAACGCCTTTGCTATTTTGATAATGAAATCCAAGCGCCTGTTTTGTCTTTCTCCTTTCTTAGATCCGTCTAAACGTGTTGCCACTGGCGCTACGTCGAGCAGCTCCCGTTCGCTTGTCCCGGGGTTCAGCAGGCAGCTCCTCCTCTCTCTTCTTTTGCTTTCTCCTTGACTCTGGAATGAAGGACACTTGGCGCTCGCCAACAACTTCTCCTCTGGCCTGGTGAGTGCGCCCCGACTTTTGCTGTCTCGAGCCAAGCGCCGTGTCCTTGACAGCCCGTCCCTGGTTGCTGGTTGACGACACACGCATGACAACGTCTTCGTCCTTGGTCTTTCGCCTTGGTGCTGGGGCTGTCTTCTCCATATCTTCATCACTGGACGCATCATCGTCCGAGTCCTTGCCCTGATAACGGGCCGGAGCCTTCGAATCAGCCTGATGTCCCACCGCAGTGCTTGGGTTGAGAGCACGGAACTCTCCAGTGGTCTCGTCCACCTGGAAGGCTTCATCCTCAAACATCTTGCTGAAACGGGAATCGCCAAGAACACCAACATTGGTGTCAACCTCAGCTCTGTTCTCCTGCTTCTTGAGAATCTTGTCGACCATCTTCTGGTTGACCTTGACCTTCTTAGTACCCCTGATTCTGCTTGCGCGTTCCTTCTCGACCTTATCCTTGATACGCTTGGTCCTCTCCTCTTCCCAGACGTATGGGTTGGCAATCAGTCTAGCCTGCTCGTACAGCTTGGAGGCCACAAAGTATCCGTGCATATAAGGTCGAAGTAGGTTTGTCTTTCCAACCAGGTGGGACAAGCTCAGCTGCTTCAGTTCGGGTAGGGTCAAGAACTTGTAGTTGTCGTATGTTTCGGTGTGCACCTCTTCCGCCATTTCTTCGACCATGTTGTCCAAGAATGAGCACCATTTAGGAGCGGGACCTAGTTGGGGAACGAAGAACGCATGCTGCTGCTTGCCTTCGTTTGCTGTCATGATCATACCAGTATTCTTGCACCATGCAACGTCGTTGATGTCCACGATAGGCTCCACGGAGGTCCAAGGATCTCCCGTCTCTTCATCCCATAGCTTGATGATGCGCTTATCCGCTGACAGGATCTTCTTTTCTTGTGATGCCGTCGTCATATGAATGAGCTTATGCACAGGGAAACCATATCCTTGATCCTTCTTCAAGAGGGGCACGGGTCGTCGTAGATCGAAAATCTGCATCATGCCACTGGAAGCACCCGTGACAATAGAAAGGCCTGAAGGGCTGAAGTCCAATGCTGTTACCTCACCTTCGTGGCCTCCTAGCAAGGCGACCCTGGACTTGGATCGGGGATCCCAAAACTCAACTGTTCCTATTGAAGTTCCAAAAGCAAGCAGGTTGTGGGTATTCTCAGCGATAGCAGCCGTATTGACGCTGCCAACCCCAATACCTCCTTGTAAACCGCCCCCAGTAAGTTCATCGTCACCACCAACATCGACCTGATATGACTTCATGAAGCGTCCGAGTTCAAGGTTGAGGCGGAACACTTCGCCCTTGCCATCGCTATCTAAGCCCACGGCTGGCACAAGAGCCTCGGTAGATTGCCGGTCGTAGACAAGAGCTCGGCCATATCTGGGAAGACGGACTTCATAATGGCAGCCCATGGGAGTGTGGAATTCGAGGCGGCGATCGGTCTGAAGGTGAAGGGATTTGGAGTAGTCGGTTGACAGGAGCTCAAATGAGTGGTTGAGGGAGTTGGTATGACGAGCGAAAGACAGCGACAACTGAGGTAGGTTATGAACATGAATCTGCGGCTTGTATGTGCCTGTACTCATGATCCAGTCACCATCCTCACTGACACGGATACAGTTACTGGCCTCTTCGAACTCGAAATCTTGCAGAAGCTCGACACGATTCTGGTATTCGGCATCGTCCTTCAAACTTCGCTTTCTGCGTCGCGCGAGCCAGTCGGGCAGAGGTCGGGCACTAGATGCGCCCGAAATTGTGTATACGGGAACGGTTCCCGGGGTTGAAAGCTTCATGGTGGCGGTATTACAGCAAAACCGCACTGACGAAACTTGTTTGTCGTGCTGAGAGGAATAATGCAAGTTTTGCGATTCACCCGCTGATGCGCCTTGGACTTGGAAAAAAATCAAGGTGAAGAAAAACGAAGCCCCACTATCTTCGGTGTACTCGGTGACTCTCGGTAAGGGACCCCAGTGGATATCTCAAGTGAGGGAAAATGTATGTATGTATACTCTGACTGTGTATTTGAGAATGTTATAATACAAAAACAGTTTAGTTACTTGGAACCAAACAGAAAGATAGATGATGCGATTTGATAGTCTATGATTTTACTTGCATCAAGTTATATGTACATAAACGTCAAATTCCAAGGACCAACTCTCTACGGACTACCTTATTGTTGATCTTCTCTTCCCCTAGCCTAGCCTAATTCGCTCCTATTCAGTCAGTTCAGTCCCTTAGAGTCACGGACCTAGTTTCCGCGCGCCCCCGGTTTCCACGCAGTTTTCTTACTAAAAATAGCAAATTTTAAGATTTAATAACTAATTAAGGAATTAAGTTAAAATTTAAAAAAAATTAATATAAGCTAATTAGCTATATAACTATTATTAAAAAAATCTATAATTATTTTTATAAAAGATTAAGCTATATATAGCCTTTTAAAGTTAAGAGAGTTAAAATGTTAAGATATAACTAGTATTTACTAGTATTTTTATAACAGTTTATTACTTTATTTTATTACTTTATTATATATATAGTATTTTTATAAAAAATATATTTAAATAAAGAAAAGTCTAAATATTATATTAAT
>JAAOAR010000706.1:0-27500 GCA_013395995.1 Fusarium pseudoanthophilum | reverse complement strand
GAGGAAGGGGGAGAAGAAAGAGAAGAAGAAATTCGACTCGAGCGAAGAGATCCCAGCGACTTCAGACCCAGCAGCGGACACGACGGATGGTGGTTGAAGATTGACCCTGGCTGGGATATTAGGGGGTGGGTTAAGGCAGTGCGAACCGCCTGGGGGTCCGTTGAGAGAAGGATGACACGGGTGCGCAACGCAATGGGAGAGAGAGAGAGAAGAGAGAGGCAGAGGCAGAGAAGGAAGCAGGGATTTAGAGAAACATGAAGGACCTGAGGATGATCAGAGTGGGCGAAAGTCGTGCCGGCGCCTGGTGTTTGGACCCCATGCTCCTGGCCAAACAAAACTGACTGGAGGGAAATGGCGATAGCCAGGGTGAGTCGGGTCGTCCTAGACCCAAAGAGGAATAGTCCAGGGTCAGCTAGGATAACGGCCAAGTCTCAGATGTATTTTTGCTCCAAGATTGTATGATTCAGATACCTTCTCTTCTCAGCTAGCCTGCACTTGTTTAATCTTGGGGAACAAGGATTCAACGGAAGCCGAACAGGGTCATTAGCGCCATTCGAGCCGTCCACCACTTAAACAGCGCCTTCTATGGCCTTTCCGGGCCGCTATTTATCGCTACATGACCCCATAAACCTAGCATCAGCACCACGTTGCTGGGTCTCCATAACTTTGTTAGCGAGACTTTGCATTGAATCTTTTGTTGATGATATGTTCAACAATGGTTCTGTTGCTAGGACACAAACACGAACACAGTCACAGAGCACAACGCTCTCACAGACTGTCGCGGTCAGCGCAATCTGCAAGGAGAAACTCCTTCGAAAGTTAGTCGCCTCCAACGACAGCATCTCGTCTGCAAGTCATCGTCATTCCCTCCCCCTCACATCAGATCTTGACCCATTTGTGTCTCGACTCAGATCCAACTTTGCCTTCCCTATTCCCAATTGCGTTCGACTCCACGTGCACTAGTCAGACTCAGGATTTATGAAACTTCTAGCCCAGTCGGATCTCATCGACACAACGTTAGCCTCCACGCTCGACATCGAGTCAATCGACCTCCTTGCGTTAATGCCTCTCTGTTGCGCGACCATGCACAACAGCAAAAACAAGTTTTTTGTCACTTCCTTTCTGATTTGCCGTGATTTCGCTTTCTACCGCCGCTCTTTATCCGTTTATTGTCACACACATGATCAACGGAGAATGTACCCAGCGTTGCGCGCAAAGTGGAAAACGAAAAGCTTGTGAGAGAAAACGCGCAAGTCTCGGCGATTGGTAGTAAGTATACGCACCACAAATGGAAACGTTTGTCCAAAAATGGTTCAAGAGGAAAGAAACGCATCGGATGCAACCCTCTCACCGTTCTACCGTGCAGCCACCCCAATCTAGGCCGTCAATGTGAACTATCAGTTCGTGAGCGACTAGCTGAGACGTGCCCCAGCTTAGTAAATAATGTTTACTTTTTTTTTCTTTTCTTTTCAAGATTACCTTTCAACATCTGCTCTGTTGCAACTCTGGCCAACTGTTCACATCAGCAATATATCTCATACACACATTTTCATTTGCGGTATTTTAGGGACGAGTGCTTCCCTTTCTATTACCTTGTGTACATAGCTCGCCCAGTAGTTCTTGTCAACGTCGCATCGCTGCACAGCGTAACATTATGACCTTCTTGTGCCTCTTGCGTGCTCTAGTGGAGACCCTGCCATATGTCATGGGTTGTATTAGGGGATTTTCCAGTAATTGCGATGGTACGATATGCATAAAGTGGGTGTTTTGTATCATGATGGATATTGAAACATACTACACAATGCCTTTGAGATTGATGCTCGGGAAATGTGACAGGATTCTTGCCCCGAGGCCTCATTATCATAAGTCCCTGACCTTGAATGCCTCACAGTCCCAACTTTGCCCATTATCGAAGTGTCAGAAGCTACTACGTAGTATATAACTAATTAAGTACGGGTGAGTATCAATGAATAATTTTATACATAAAAGCATCGGTACGTATACCTATAACAAGCTCGGGTTCCTGCAGATTAATTTCCAGCCCTTGTCCAATCCCTGCTCTCGCTCGAAGCGCGTTTCGTCTGGACAAGGAACACCACGAACCGCTTTGTCATGCCACGATGTGACCCTGTTTTCCGCTGCTCTTTGGGGGAGTATTTGTCGAAACGAGGATGCGCTATCGCTGTCTAAAAGCCACTACCGGTCAAGCGAAGTGAGCTGCTTGGTAGTGCGTCGATCAACAAACTGTTATCGGCACAGAGAACAGAGTAAAGTTACAGGATGAATGTGAGACACGGCGTGATTGAAAATATTTGTCTTTGGCGAATACACCTGGATTAATATACTTGACGTCGGTCAATGCTTTCCCGTCCTCATGATTTCTCTTGAAATCGATCGGATTGGTCAAGTGCTTGGACTGGAGATTGACTGTTAACGCGTGTTTGACAAGCCAATCGCGTCGTAGGTTGCAAGACATCATTGTTGGAGTCGACAGCCTGAGCTGATTGCAGGTGGCATTATCTTCCCTATAGTTTCTCAAGAGGATCGGTGTTCCTGGCCCAGGCGTTTGAAAAAACAGGGCTCAAAGCATCGATACAGGTTAGGTTAAGTAGCCTGCTTTGCTACAAAATGGCTACCCTAAACAATATTTCACACATATCAGCATCTTGCACTTCAGCCACCACTCGGGCAAGCACTTGACACTTCCATCGGAACAATACACAAGCCTTTTCAGCAACGAATTAGAAGAATCTTGCACAGGAACATACCCCACACTGCGTAGATATCAGAAAGGCAAAAGTCAATCCAAGCTGCGCCGTTTACCACTGCCGAATTGGTAGTATGGGCCGAGGCATATGCGGGACTAGTTTACATGCATTATTAATACGCAATTAATTACTCCCAGATGTTCAGTCCTAGAATAACTCCTCAACACCATTAGGTATACATCATGACGCTCAAGGAAACGACAAAGCTTTTCACTACCGTCAAAGTGGGAAAAGTCGAGCTTCAGCACCGAGTGGTGCTTGCTCCTTTGACACGACGACGTGCAGATGAGACCACAGCAGTTCCGGCGCCCTATGCTGCCGAATACTATGCTCAAAGGGCATCTTCTGGCGGTCTACTCATTTCTGAAGGCACCTTCATCGCTCATGAGGCCGGTGGGATGTCGCGTGTACCAGGTCTCTACTCTCAAGAGCAGATAGCAGCATGGAAGACGATAACGGGTGCTGTACATGCCAAAGGAGGGTTTATATTCTGTCAGCTCTGGGCCTTGGGGTAACCTCATCAATGCTCAATATGTGTATATCGAGACTGAATGCTGACTGTGGCCTATAGCCGAGTTGCAAACCCGAAGATTGTTCCTCATGTCTGGAGTGCCGGTTCTGTGCCCTTCGATGCGAAGGGTACTGGGTCGGCTGAGCCGCCCGCTAAGTTCACAGTGATGACTGAATCTGATATTGATAGATTCGTGGGACATTACCAACAAGCTGCTCTCAATGCTATCGAAGCAGGCTTTGACGGAGTTGAAATTCATGGAGCAAATGGATATGTGAGTTTTGAAAGCTACAAAGCGATGTTCGCGCAGCTAACTTTCCCTATAGCTTATTGACCAATTCGTGAGTTCAGTGCTCTACTCCCCAAAACCGCCACTAAAACCTTTATAGCTGCAAACTAACAGCAATAACCGTACGGATTCGTATGGAGGTACTCTCGAAAACCGTTTCCGCTTTCCATTGAAAGTCCTTAACGCTATTTGCGAGGCCATCGGCCCTGATCGCGTTGGAATCCGCATGAGCCCCTTTTCGAGATTCCAAGGTATGCGTGAGACCGAACCTATGGCTGTCTTCGCCCCCTGGGCTGAAGCCATCATCAAGGCGCAGCCATCTCTGGCATTCATTCATGCAGTCGAACCTAGGATTGCAGGAGGAAGTGATTCTCCTGACAAAACCTTGGAAGAGAACGAAGACCTCGCTCCCATTCGAAAAATCGTTGGCAATTCACAGATTAAGTTCATTGTTGCAGGAGGTTATACACCTGACACTGCAGTTATGCATGCAGGTCAGACCGATGACCTTGTAGCTTTTGGACGCTTCTTTATTCGTAAGCTATGTGATCAAAATTTCCCAGTATGATTACTGAACTCGCAGCAGCAAACCCCGATCTACCAGCCCGAATTCAGAATGGCTGGCCGCTGACGAAGTATGATCGTTCGCTATTCTACACGCCGGATGAGCACGGCTACACTGAGTAAGTTTGAGTTCTCGCCGACTGAATTTGCTGACCATACCATATAGCTATCCTGCATACAAGCCGGATGCATCCAGACTTTGACGCGGGATGGTGGAAATCCGCCGGGGCGGTTAACGTTGCTGGTATTCAAAACTGAGGACAAAATAAACCTAGAATATGATTAGAGTCTTAGAAGATCATGTACCGTGAGTTGATTACGCACGAGTGTACCTCGACCAAACTGTTTTGCCAGCTCAGAGGTCAATTATCATGATTTAGTTGTTGTGTTTGCTGCGCATCAGATGCCTGTTCTGGCTCATTTTTGCCAGTGACGCTGGCCTTGTTTGAGATGAGGACTTCAGAAACGTGATGTCCCAATCGTGCACGCGGAATGGGTGTTCGCTTGAAAGGTCTACTCGCACACTCCGTTAGAACCTCTTTATTGCGTTGTATCACAAGGCACATTAAAGCCATGAACATCCAAGAGCAAAACACCTGCAGGAAAGGAGACATAACCTACAGAAGCATATCGCGTTCGCGGTCGAGTTGCTGTTCATCTACAGGCAGAAACTCGACGAGAACGTCGGTGCTGTGAGCAGATGTCAATCCCGTTCTTGCCATCGCTGCCCCTTTATCAGCGATAACATTGCCCATGACTCTGCCTCGCGGAACCCAGTGCAGTTCGACCATGACTCCAGCTTTTGAAAGCTGATCTATCATGACTGAGACTTTCTCTGCTGTTCGTTTTCTCATCCCGTTTTTCGTGTAAGGGTTGTCGCCCTGTGCATTTCCGTGAGGTCCAGTGGTAACCATGCGTCTATTCATTCTTAGGAGGCGCAAGGCAGACTGACTGTCGGTGAAAACTTCGATAGATCGTAAGGGATCGATGTTTTCCTCCTGCATTTTTGTGACTTGCACCGCATAATCCAGCGCAAGACAAACAGCCTCAAGTTCTGCAACTTCTAGAGGAGTGGCGTGCCCTTTTTCGGAGACGCGCACCCAGTAAGAGCCAGTTAGAAATGCCACTGCAAAGCCTGTAGAGGCCTTTTTCTTCGAAGCATCGGCCCAGAAAATCAGCCGAGAGCTATTGCTGGTCACCCCTGTGACACTTTGAGCTCTCATCACAGCCAACCCAGGAGGTTCGATAAAAACACTGGTCAAAGGCCCAAGCTGATGGCAGAAGCTGTTTGTCTTGGGCTCCTTGTTTTTCCCCTTTGCGGTCCCTTTCTTGCGTACCAGGACCTCCGTTGTAGTCGTAGGTGTCGCAATCCCGGATGGCGGCTCCTCATTCCATGCCTCACACGCTGCAAGCCATGATCTCTTTGACCTTTCGAGGAGGTCTTGGACCGTAGCGTAAAGGTCCAAAATGGGTTCTGGGACGTAGGGCATTCTGTTTGACTGAAGGAAACCTTAGCGCAATGAATGATGACGATGGTGGAAGGAAGATGCAAGATGAAAGGGTAAACAACAAATGGAAGCACAGGGTGGAGAAGAGAGGAGTAGATGCGGCAGTGCCTAACAGTCTCTGAATCAGAGAGGCTGTGTGTAGGAACGTTTGAAGTTACCGGCAAGTGCCTCTCAGTGGCAGGAAAACGAAAATGTTAATGGCCATGAGCGCCACCTCCTGACAGCCTAAAGGTCAGAAGCTACCACTTGTAAAAGAAACGTTAAAAGAGTGACGGGAGTCAAATGCAAAGATGTAAGAGGTGAGAACTTGAAGTGCGGGTGAGTTGTAGCTATGGAATTCTATGCTGAAGAGGGAAAGACCTGAATGCGATATATACCTATTTAGTTCCCCTGCTACTGTACAGCACCTAGCAGTCGAGTTAACAGAATGGCGGGAGATGTCGTTCTCATGTCTACTAGATTAGTAGATAGATAGGAGCTACTAGAATTATTACTGCCAGAATACCTTACTAACCTGCACAGCCCGAGTGTTGGGGCTTCGATAGCTAAGTCAGGAAAGCCAGAAGAAGGCCAAGAAACAGATATCTAATCGAACGCTTCTCAAAGCCCTGGCTTCCTGATTGAAGTGTCTTGAAAACGTAGGTCATCAAGTTCATCCGTAGCTGATGTTTTCAGGAGAGGAAGTCGGGTGCCATTTTCAGGCCCTAGTTTTTCTTATTTCCAGTTATGCAGCTGTCTAAGGTACAAAACTAATTCGTAGGACCCGTAGGATACCTAATTAATCACGAAGGTAGGTTAGGTAGTTAGATCTGAGGTTCCCATGATTGCCGCCGCTGACCAACATGACTCCAAAACCTAGTCTTCGAGGATGCAGTGGAGGCGAGGCACGGATGGCTCAGTTTTTGCAGTAACTACATAAAATATCCCCGGAGGGAGCGGAAGGTTGTAATACATGGTATCTCGTCATGAATTAATAGCCTTACTACCTGTAACATCCATCTCGCTTTTCTTCTTGATATCATACAGGGGTTTCATCAGTGTTCCCAAATTACGAGATTTCTTTACCAACAGTAGTTGATCTCGCTGGCCCTCCAGCTGGAAGTTGAACCCGGGGATGGGGGCGATAGGGCTGAAGCAGGGGCTTGGGTATCATAGAAAAGCTTGGCGCGTTTGGCTTCCGACGATGAAACCCTATGATCGTATTGCCGTCAGACAAGGTTGAGATTAATTTACATTACTTATACACTGTATATAATAAACTGATGCTGGGACTGGACGAACATGAACCGATATAATATGATTAAGCCTCTGGAGCTCGGAAAGACTATTGCATATCTCCAATTCTAGACATGCACGATCCTTTGACAGATGGTGTCAATATCACAAACCCCGATCAATGAATGACTAAAGGGACCTCGAGCTCACCTCCAAAGTCTCGCCAATCAGAATATCCAAAACCCACCCTCGCTCTCGTCTAGTGTGAAATATTGCTTAGATTCAGCCTTAAGTCTAAGTTCACCAATCATATCCTTTTCGCTCCTCTCGCGCTCAAGTCAACCTCCGACATGCCGTCTTAAACATTGCCCAAAGAGGAAACGGGGCAACTTAGATCTGCCGCTCTATCTGCTGATTCGGTGTGCCGATGACCGATACCGAGTGTCTGGTTTGGTGTTGCTGAAGAATGAGCAATTCCCAAAGGGGTATGTATATAGACGACATCCTCCCGTTTGTAGGGTGATTTGTTTTCAACTCGATCAGGTTGCTCTTACATTCATCATTTTGAGCTTCCGTTTCAATACGAGGCATACATTCGATTGATTCAACACCTGCTGCTCTTATGTATAAGTCATCGACATAAACACATCATTTCTTCAACAAGATGTCAGGCGAAACACCTCCCCTAGGGCCTCCCTATCTCCCCAAAACAGCTGGTCTCGGCGGCAGACCTACGCCCAGCGTCGACGATCCCATCTGTGCTGTTATTCTGGCCTTCTTCGTCGGCGGTGCCATTCTCAACATGACTATCTTTCAGCTGAACAAAAAGCGATCCCACAAATTCGTCCTCAGCGGTTTGCTTTTTGGATTTTGCATGGCCCGTATCACCGCGAACGTGCTGAGAATCGCGTGGGCTTCAAACCAGCACGACACCAGTCTTGCCATCGCCGCCCAGGTGTTTGCAAACGCAGGCGTAGTGCTCTTGTTCGTGGTGAATCTGATCTTTGCCCAGCGCATCTTGAGGGCGTATCATCCACATATTGGATGGAGCAGACCTGCTTCGCTGGCGTTCAAGTTCTTGTACTTCTGCATCCTTGCAAGCCTTGTGATGCTAATTACGGCTGTGGTGTATAACTTCTACACCCTGAACCCGCATACGAAACAGCAACTTCGCGACGTTCAACTCACCGGCAGCACGTTTCTCGCCATTCTCGCTTTTCTTCCATTGCCCATTGTCGGAGCGTGCTTCATCATCCCCCGAAGAGCGCCAATGGACAAATTCGGACAAGGCCGCATGCGGACAAAAATCCAGCTTCTTATCTTCACAACTACACTGCTTTCTCTCGGTGCTGCTTTCAGGACTGGCGTATCCTTCAAGGTGCGGCCTGCGAACGATCCAGCTTGGTATCACAGCAAAGCATGTTACTACTGCTTCAACTACGTCATCGAGGTTATCGTCGTCTTCTCCTACGCTCTCTCGCGATTCGATCGACGCTTCCACATTCCCGATGGTAGCCATGCCCCTGGCGATTACTCTGGCCGCAATACAAAGACCCAAGAGCGTATGTACCGTGTTAATACTGAAGAGGAAGTCTTTGGCGAAGACGAGCGACCACGCACAGCTGAGCAGCGCCAACAGCAGCAGCAAAACTGGGAGGCAGGTCTAAAGGAGGAGCTCAAGGAGGAGACCGTTTGATGTCAAACATCGTGTTACACGACTGTACTATTTGTAACATAGCCAATTGTGGGCGTACAAAGAATGGCTGTGGGTTCTGTACGACCGTTTTCGCCTTCGATACAAGCAATTCTGTGCAAGACGCTATACAGAGGGGGGTGGTCTATGCGCCCAAGCAATTGGAAAGTCCAATATATCTTCGAACATCATGGCTGATCCTGGGTTGAAGTTTTATGTAATACTCGAAGTTAATTTTGTTAGATATTGGTCTAGACGTATTAATGTAGTCGAAACGATTCAACTTGTGAAATAGTTGGACCAATATTGGATCAACTCAACATATCAAAATAAAGCATCCAAGTGATGGACGTTATCTGCTATCATGACTTTGTTTGTACGAGACCTCAGGAGGTAAATATTGATCACCAATGATGTGAGGAAATCGGCTCTCTAGTCACTCCACTGCTCATATCATGAGGAGAGCACAGACAAGTGTTGATCATGCATGCGTGTTTCTTTCTCTTACAGCGCGTAACTCAAATATGCGTATCTAAGCAGCCATGAGGTGGGCGCCGCAATCAAGTCTACCAACTCTTCCCTGCACGTACCTCCAAAGTTACGGTCGCTTTGCAACATTCGGAAGCTCTCCATTAGCAAAGATGTAATATCCGTACAAGCCATGCTCCATGAAGTTCTGTCTTCGTTCGAGGAATTCGTCGTGGAATCGTACACGGTCGAGCTGCAAAGGACTTAAGGCTGGCGTGGTTGCACCAGGCATGGCACTTTAACATTTGACTCGAGCTTGGTTAAACGTGGGTATACGTGACGAGATTAGAGGAAGTAGTCGGGAGTCCCTGATCATGGTGTTAGACGAGTCCAAGTAATCGCTTGTGGGAGACACTTACGCCTTGAGACCATGGGCTCGCCAGCTCTGGGGCATGGATCAAATTGCAAGCTGGTTGTGGTCAGTTCGTGTATTTCATATGGAGAGTGGATCGACTCACAAGGTGTACTTCAGGTGCTCATCAATCTCCATGATAGCAGCTTGGTTACCGCATCGGTAGCAGTAGTTGGGTGCTGTAGTAATGTCAATGCTGTACAGAAGCGTAGCGTCTCGCGTGCTGAGCGTACCTGAGAAAATGGTGACAACATTTCGGTCTTGGGACCAGTTGTAACCCTCCATAACAAGCTGATGGGCGCGAGCAATCAAGGTCAAGCCATTGTTGTGGTTGAAAGCTTCTGAAATGTCCTGTCCGAATGTGTACCCCGCACCTCGAGGAGAGATTCCCCAGCCGCATCGGTCGTCAGGGTCTGACCAGAGAAGATCACACATGGGACCCTCGTGAGGAACCTCCTGAATACGGTCAAGAGCCCGGATGTTATCCAAAGTATCAATGCTTGGGGAGAGGCCGCCATGAAGACAGAAGATTTGGTTGTCGATCAGGGCAGTGAGGGGGAGGTAGTCAAAGAGGTCGGTAAAATACTTCCAGACATTAGCGTTTCCATATTTACGGAGGCATTCGTCGTAGAAGCCGTAGACCTGAGTGATCTGACGGGACTCGTGGTTTCCTCGGAGGATTGTGATTCGTTGAGGGTATCGGATCTTGAGGGCGACAAGGAGGGTGACGGTCTCAACAGAGTAGTAGCCTCGGTCAACGTAGTCACCTATCGAGAGTAAGTATCGCCTTCGTGAGGCTGAAATATGATTGAAGCGTACCCATGAATAGGTAGTTGGTATCGGGGTTAGGACCGCCAATCTTGAAGAGCTCCATCAAGTCGTGGAATTGACCGTGGATATCACCACAGACGGTAACGGGACATTTCTGGCGATATGGTATCAGCTCAAGCACTTAGCTTGCCGGCGCATGTTGTAAACGTACCACTGGCTGCACGTTCGACTCCTCCTGTAGAACTTCTCGTGCCTATATGGCATGTTAGCATTTGGTTGTATCACGCGAGAAGCCGAGCTAGTCAAGTATGATGCACGCTCATTCTGATCGCGATTTGATCATCGAATGCACCATGCATCAGGCAAGGCTCTGCATCCCGCTGAGTTGACAGTCTCCTCACCTTATCGCACAGTCTCTGAACGTCAGCTTCGGCCAGCTGCTTGCAAGACATCAAGCTCTCGATCCAACCGTCGAGGGTGGGGATCGTAGTAGGCTCGAAGTTGAGCACGGGCGAAGCTTCAGCGGGCGCTCGCCCAACATCCTCCATATTGGTATCCATGGCTCAGTGGTGTCGAGTCGGTTATTGATGCGTTGATTAACGGGAGTGAGGTTGAAATGACGTTGATGCGGTCTGAATCGCGAGAAGTAGGGTGGGGCACGCCGCACGAGGCACAAAGACGGCGGTCGTCAGGGGAGGAGAAAAGGGAAACAAGGGAGATGAGATAATCAGCAGCTGCCGATACCAGCAGCAGCAGTTCCTGTCGCTAAATCGTTCTATCGCCGTAAAAAAAGGAAGATGCGGAAAAAAGGCGCAGGATGGCGAGAACGCGCGAAGCTCGTTAGTGAAAGAATTTTTGGTGGGTGTTGTTAGGTGATGGATGATGATGGGGAGCGAGAGAAGGAGGAGGGATGGATGATGTTGGTGGTTGCCAACCAGCCCAGCCCAGGTCCAGGCCGCGGACAGCCTAGCACTAGCATGCCAAGCTGGGGCACCGCCAGCGCAGTGCCAGTGTTTGCCCCTTCCACTGCCAGCCTTGGCTTTGCATACCTTAGGTAACGCCTCATGTGGCGTAACGTATCTCTATAACAGGACTTCAACAGGTAATTCTACGGGACGATCGAAGAAAAAGAAGTCATCGCGATCTTATAATAATTTTGTTTCCCATTCCTGAACGCGGCGCTTCAACACTGAACGGCGGTGGTCATTAAGGCGAGGTATCTTGGCTCAGCCCAAAGCTTGTCTGACGACGGGTGTGGCTTGACTTCTCTCTCTAATAACAGCTACACCAACATCACTTGGGCCTCATCTGATCATAACCAGCTTCGCTTCTTCGACAATTGGTACAATGACACTCCAATTCCAGCCTGGGTATTGCCATACGAGTAATACGTGACGCTGACAAGGTAGCCAAAGGGTTACTGACGCCAACCAAACCATCCACCTCAACCAATACCTTAAACCTCCTGTTCATGACAACCCCAGTCCGACAGAAGCCTCCTTTTCCACACGCTCATAGTTCAGCAAGTTCTTTCCGACCAAATTCTCAAAGTCAAGGCCGACTTCCGATAGCAGCTTAGAATGTTCCTTCGCCCTCTCCATGCACTGAGTCCAAACCTGTCCCCCAGGCTCCGTACTACTAAGTTGGCGTGCCAGGATGACGTTGAACGCATCTACTTCCTCCTTTGCCCATTTGACACATACACTCATCATGGGCGGTGGAAAGCAAGACTGGAAACACTGCACCGTGTTATGGATAACCATAAAGTACACAAACGAGAGTTCCCAGATATATAAATGCAAGTCTCCCTGGAAAATGCATTGCCTGATAAGACGTTAGCTTGCCGTCTCATGTAATTCACAACATCACTCACCTGGCTCGTTTATGAATAGTGCCACTTCTCGCCGCCAGATATGATTCTCGGGCGCTATCTTCAAATCCAAGTCTCGTCAACCAGCTGACATTCCTCCTTGTCTTTGTGTTGTTATCGTGCGTCAGTTCCAGCTCACGAACAATCATGTCCGCCAATTTAGCGCATCGTTCGCCAACTTTGAAGTTGATAAAGTCCTGAGCAATGGCATGATTCTTCAGCCCACGAGCGATCGCCTTGAGCTTCTCGACACGAGCTACAGCGTCTTCGAATCGTTGCATCGCAATGTCTATGTCGAGGTCATCCATCTCGCTCTCAACCCAGCGCAAGTTCTGCTGTTTGCCGTCAACTTCAATGAGCATATCCTTGATGTCCGACAGCGTGGCTAGAAGCTCAGTCTTTTGAAGAAGACCGGGATCGCGAGAGGCGAAGTAGTTGATCGTTTCACGCGCCTTGTTGTTAGCCTCCATCTCCGATCGAAGGCCCTTGCGAAGCTCTTCTATAGCCTTGCGTACATTGAGGAGTAGCTGCTTCTTCTCGGGGTCCTGGGGTTTCTCCGTCCGATAGATGAAAGATTCCTGACCAACACCCCGGACCATAATAGCATCTGCAAGCTTATTGCGTCCACTACTCGAAGATTCTCCAGTGCTTGACATGTCCACCACTTCGACATCTAATAGTGGCCAACAACGGTCGGCCACCAGCTTCATCATCGGCCCTCGTGCGTCTGAACCCGGCGCATCTGCTTTTCGCTTCTTACGCGATGCGATGAGGAGGTGATCATTAAGCAGAAAGATCTGCATCGCTCGGCGCGACTTGTATGTAGCATTATCAAGCTCAATCCAAGGCCCTGCGTCTTGGACAACATGACGTCCCGCCGCATTAGGGAGAAACTTTTGCGATCCTTCCACACCCTTGAATAGGGCCTGCATTTGTGAGTTCCACATGGCGCTTCTATCGGCAATAGAGGTGCGCCTATCTCTTCTGCTGCTGATGCCAGGAGCGCTTACGAGATCCCCCGGCATTGAATCATCATTCTTGGCAGCGGCAGCTCTCATAGCTGTCGTGTTGACTTTGAGCTCAGACATGAAGTTCTTGAGATTCCTCATCTCGCTCTTTAGCTTTTCCGCTTCCTTGCTGATTTTGATAAACTGTGTCCTGTTTTGCATAACGCTCTGTTGTAGATCCATTCCCACACGCGTCTTGACTTTTCGCAACGAATCTTCGAATTCGCGGATTTGGTCTTCGGTTGCATCGCTCAAGGCAGCCTGGACGTAACGGTCTGGCTTCAACTTCGGATCTCGCAGACCCTTAATATCGACAACTGGAGCAACTCCAGGCCCCGCACGCGAGGGAGGCTTTCTGATGGCGGCAGCAGTCGGAGGCTCGTAATTGCCAAGCGAGGGCATCTGCGGCATTGGAGGTGCGGTGCCATTGGGACCTGAGGGCGGTTGATTAAATCGAGTCGAGTATCGTCGTTTCACAAGATCCGAGGTCTATTAGACGATGTGAGCATAGCGACACTGGGGACAGCCTCTCAAGGAGACTCACCTTTCCACCAGCCATCGGGGGAGGACGCGGGCGAGGACGAGCTTGGCCCGGGTCGCCTGGAGGAGGCGGTCTGTTTGTATCATCTTGAGCAATCGGACCTGAGATCTGGCGAGGAGCACTGATAGTTGGCCTCTTCTTTCTCTTGCCGCTGCGGAGGGATATCTTATTGCGATCCTCCATCTTGGACAACTGTTGTAAGTACAATGGCGACTCGACAGCTTCGAGCTTGGTAAGGAAAAAGACGGTATCAAGCTGGAATTACAAAGTAGTAGGATAAGCGAGTGGTGTCTTGAGCAAGGTCTAAAATACTTGTCTGGCTTTTTGCGCCACCAGACAGGTGGTCTATTCCATGAGCTGTAGGTACGTGTAATCGTCAGGCCTCTTCAGTGAAGCAGCTACCTTCGGAATGGAAGTCCAGTGCATCAGGAGGTGGGGTACGTACCGAACAAGCCCAGCCTCAGCCAGTTACGTGGGTTTCATTGACAGCATCGATGAGACAGACCTTGTCCAAAATACTCTATA
Organism: Fusarium pseudoanthophilum; assembly: GCA_013395995.1. Classification (NCBI taxonomy): domain Eukaryota; kingdom Fungi; phylum Ascomycota; class Sordariomycetes; order Hypocreales; family Nectriaceae; genus Fusarium; species Fusarium pseudoanthophilum. Next base: position 13,358 of record JAAOAR010000706.1, on the reverse strand, counting down.
GCAGATAAATTTCTTATAATGAAAATTGGAAGAGAGTTAGGCTTCTATATAGAGCAATAAAACCACTAGAATGATTGTTTTTACTTGACTACTCTCACAATTCCTACCGTTTCTGACGATCCAGCTTTCTGCCCAGCTTCAAACATCGGACCCAAATAGGCTTAGCGCCACATCATGTGCTTGCTCCGGTTCTAAAAAATTGGTTTATCGCGACGACTAAAGCTTGCCGCTCCCGACGCTCAAACAGAGAATAAACCCGACCTCGAGCATTGACGACATAATATATTCCGTCTCTTGGTCGCCGACGTCGCCAAGCAACATCTCGAGCCCCGGACTTACTCCTTGTAATTGATTCGGTTGGAATATATCCGGTCTTTTGCTTATTACGATCCAAGCTATAAGCCTCCTCACCTACATCATCAATCTCCAAAATGGTGCAGCCCACCACTCTCGTGACGGCTTCCGTTGCTACCGCCGCCGCCGCCATTGTCGGTAAGAGCTCGCCATTCATTCTGCTTCATGAGATTGCGTTATACAATACAGTCGATCAGTCGCAGACAATCGAAGCTACGGTGCACAATGGCTAACGAAAATGCCCTCTGATCAGGTTACGCCATCTACTTTGACTACCAACGTCGAAACCAGGCCGAGTTCCGCCGAAACTTGAGGAGGAACGAGCGCAAGCAGGCCCGTGTCGCAAAGGAGGAGGCAGAGGCTTCTACCCAGCAACAACGTCAGAGCATTCGCATCAGAGTGGAGGAGGCCAAGGAGGAGGGGTTCCCTACTGGTGTTGAGGAGCGGGAAGCTTTCTTCAACGAGCAGGTCATGGCCGGAGAGATGCTCAGCCAAGATCGTAGGAATTGCCCTGGTCTAGATATCACTAATAACTTGCTGACTGTTGTTTTGCAGCTTCCAAGGCTCTTGAGTCTGCTTTGGCCTTCTACAAGGGTCTCAAGGTCTACCCTGCCCCCGGTGACCTGATCCGAATTTACGACAGCACTGTTCCCAAGGTATGTTGGCGAGCACGAGCCTCCAAGTTGAATTGTTTCGCTAACACCTGTGCAGCCCATATTAGACATCTTGGCTGAGATGATCGCATACGACTCATCTCTCGACATCCGAGCGCCCGCCGCTCCCGCAGGCATCAATCTCTCTGACATTCCTAACGTTGGTCTCGATTAAAGAGGGATGTCATCTGTCCGAGTTTCCTCTCCGCTCTTGGCACATATATACCCAGACGTTGGAAATGCTCTTGAATTTTAACACCCTTCCCCCCAAATCTGTACCATGAAAAGCCTGAACAACAGGCTTTCACAAAGAAATGTCTAATGGAGACCTGACGGCCTTCAATGTACCATAGTTCCGCTCTTCCAGCTTCCATAGAGCTTTGTGTAAACAAATGTACGTTGAAACGAATAGGTTTATGAACAAAAATTGCTGGCTGTATTTCAGAAGCACAATGCCTCATGACGATGTCAACTAGTCTATCGGGGAACGGAAGCCACAGGATTTCCCAAGACACTCTACCAAGACTGTCCGTGAGGAACAAGTTCGATATATGGTTTGTTGTGGCCTGTGACGTAATATGCAGAGGGGACGTTAATTGGAGGAACGAAGTGGCTACCTATGGTCTTTTGTTTGCCGAATTACAAGTAGAATGTTCAAAGATCAGGCTATGGGATATCACCCAGGGCATCGACCTGTGGTAGACAAGTGAGTGCATGAGATGTCATCTTATTTATTCCTCTACTTATGGACTATTAAGCCTCAATCTTTCGTCCCTTCCTATCTACTCTTTCATCCTCTGGGTTAAATCCGCCGTTACCCCAGTTCGCCCATTCTGGAGTTGGTGTTGCGTCCATGTAATCCTCGGGGGTCCAGCCACCTTCATCAGGAGGCCCCCTTGATTCGAGCAACTCAAAGAACTTCTTGTAATCGATCAAAGTGTGCCACTTACCATCAACATAGAACCTCTCGCTAGCTAATAAGATACAACAGCTGTGGGCGTGCTCGGCAGCGATGCCGTACTTGAGTCCCTTTTCCTTCAACCTCTTCTCGAGCGCCTTGACAAAGTCGCAGACTTCCCAGTAAAAGGGGACGTTGGACATGCTCAACCCGGCATTGGAAGATGTCGATGTGCCACAGTATGTGACACCCTTGACCTCAACAAAACAGGGCAGACCTTGTTCCACGAGTCTTGCGTAACCCTCAGCTTCTTCCTCGACATTGAAGCCCTTGACGAGTGTTAACCGGAAGACAGTACGATGGTGGAAGCGCTTCTCGCGAAGGATGTCAAGACATCGGTTGAATCGCTCCCAGAAGTCTCTGTGGAGAGGTCTGTCAATCTTTCGTAATGACTCCTTATCAGCTGCATCAATTGATACGTAGAGTTGAGTCACAACCTTGAGAGCAGCCAACTGGTCAGGATGCTGAGCATTACACACCAGGAACGAGGAGATACGTTCGGCGTGCAGCATACCAAGGAACTCGTTGATATAGGGGTAAAAAATGGGTTCTCCAACGAGTGACAAGGCGCAGTGCTTGATTTGCATAGCCTCGGCAAATCGCTCCGCTCGCACACCAGGAACACCGCGCAACATCTTGATCTTTTGATAATGGTTCTTTTTGACTCCTTCGAAGATCAATTCAGGAGGATCGACGACCCAACGCCATGTTGTTCCAACGGGGTTTGTGCCGTGACGCCAACAGAAAACGCATTTATTCGAGCAAGACAGTGAAGGGGTCGTTTCCATGCACAAATGGCTCTTGATTCCGTAGAAAGAGTACTTGTAACATGAGCCTCTTCCGCGGAGAGCCGACTTTGTCCACCGGCATGTCTTGACTCCGGAATGAGATCCCACGATTGCATAACCTTGTTTAGTGAGAGCTTTGTATGTCGGTGATTCCTTTGCGACCATTTCTTTGGGACCTTGAGGGACCGCCTTCTTTGTAGAGGAGCCATAAGTGGTGAAATCAACAGCGAGAGGTGCTTTTTGAGTTATCGAGCCGTCATCCTTTTTGATCATGCGTCCCAGGTCTTCAACATCATCTAGATCTCTTGCACTCTTCGACTTTTTCTTGGGTTCTTCATCATCAAAGACAACTTCGCCATCATCTTCGTCCTCTGCGATATCTTCAACATCGCTTTCTTCGGCTGCTCCGCTACCGGGAACTCCTTCGCCCAAGCTTCCAGTACGTGCGACATGCTCAATGACCTCTTGCACACCCTTACTCCATTCTTGTAGTCGCTCTTCGTGATCACTTTTCATGTCGCCCATTCCAACGGGGTACGCTCTCTTTCTAGCAGTAAGCTTAGCCATCCACTTGTCGATTTCCATAGCCTGAAAACAGAAACCGTCTGCTTCTGTGGGCCAGTTTTCACTGTCGCCAAAACCGAATACTGAATAGCCTAGAATACCCGACAGAGGAGCGGTGTCTACTCGGAAGTCATGATGCGTTTCTTGGAGGTGTTCAAGGAATGTGTCGTTGATGGTATCGATGTTGTAGCTAGGAATCAGGAACAGGTAGAACAGATCGGCGTCACCGTGGCCCTTGTACGGCGCAAGGAAATAATCATCGAAATCAATTTCGGTGAGGTCTCGAAGTTCAGGCTTGAGAAATTGACGACCGGATAGCTTGGATAACTCATCCAACTTTCCACAGAAATCCTCGATGTACGCCTCGGCAATCTTAGCTGTCTTGGTAGTAATGGAGGAGAAAAAGACCAGAGGTGCGACAGGTCGGGTGATATCCTTCTCTTCTCCCTTGTTCTTCGATGGCTTCCTTGCTATTCCACCCTTGATCCTTCTAGGGCCCTGAGACTTGACATTCTTTTTTTCTTCGACTGGCTCGATGGTGGGGGCCTTTTCTTCGACAACCTTGGGCTTGACAGGCTCTTCGTAAACCTTCTTGAAAGCGACTATTTCCGTCTTTTGACCATTGATGTGAAAGTACGTTCGAATCGCGACAAGGACAACACAGAGAGTCAGGAGAATCGGAGTTCGGTGAAGATGCCAGACATCAACAAGATCTGTAAGAGTCAGCGGCAAGATTTGCGACCATGGGAAAGCGACGAGACTCACCATCGACAAAGGAGTCGAGCCGCGAAGGCGATGAGTAATTAGCCCAGTCCATTGTGATAATCTGCCAACTGCCCGACTATCCCTTGGAATTTGCGATGGGAATAATTTGGGAAGAACAAACACACACAAATAATTGAAGAGACATCTGGGGAAAAGCAGTCTGCCCCGCCCTCTGGAATCGAGAATTTTAGTGGAGCTTTGCGCTATCGTCACGCAACACCAATGGAGGGGCAGCGATTAGATAGCAGCTTATACTGTACGATCCGGAGCAGAATGGCCAGTCTCGATGTCGAAAGGAGATAAAAAGAATAATGTGGTGCAACTATATTGTTCTATATGTAGTGGTGTCGGAGCTCCGGGCAAGTAACTCCTAAATTCACCCCCCTGAGGATTGAACATTATTTTGGTGTATATCATGAAATGCCCGTTGTCTATCAATTTATTGTACATACTCAAGCTGTTAGATGCAATACAGATGAAGGTCACCTAGACTCTTCTGTCTGAGCCTGCAGCTTGAGACTTGTCACGAAGATCCTTTAAGCAAGGTGCGTGAAACATTTCGCCTGTGATAGCAAGCTTGGCGGTTCGAGTCGCAACCACAATCCAAAGCAATATCACAGAGAGGGCTATCATCTATCGTCATGTTAGTAGTTGATAAGTAAGGCATGTCCAGTTCCTTACCGCCGTGGAAACTTTGAAGTATTCGCTATCAAGGTTTTCTGCCAATAAGTTCGAGCAGGTTGCTAACACACCGAGTGGGAAAGTAAATCCCCAAAAACCAATGCTGAACGACGGGGGTTTTGTAGCAATGCTGATGAGGGCGAAAGCCAGCCATACCAGAGCAAAACCGTACATGATGAGGGCGAGGAATACCCCAAGGACATAGAGTATCTCACCAGCTCGCACTGCAACATCACCGAAAGCATTGGTCTTGGGAAGCACCTGCATAGCAACTTTGCCAAGCTGCTGAATGCCGAAAGCTCCCTGACCAAGCGGTCCTATTGGGAGAAAAGATGAGGTTATCACCTCTTTCGGAGGAAGCGAGTGAATAGTCAGCCGATGGAAGTATAACGCTAAAACACAGGCCGAGAACAACTCGCCGATACCCCAGAGAACATATGAGGCCACCAGAGTTGTAAGTGCATGGTGGTGATTGGGAAGAGCCTCTGCGACGATTCCTCCTGTAGCAGCCGCAACCACTGCTGGAACGATGGGTAACAAGAGTGCAGCTGTTATGTTTTCGAGGCCAGGACGATGGCGGTGCATGACGATAAAGGGCATCGTGATGCAAGTGGCAATGGAGAGCCAAACATCAACCCACCAGAATGCCCACGCTAGATATATTACCCATTCTCCCCATGGCTGTAAGCAGAACACCATCATGTTGATGATAGCTATCAAACGTCAGCATCCACGTAGACTTGGGGACGTGTTGCTCACTTGCAAAGGCCATGGGCATGCATCCTAGGAACAAACTCTGGCCAGCATGGGCAAGCATCGCCGACCAAATCTCTGGGTACAACGCATAGCGTGCAATGCTTATACCAAGGAAGACAATAAACAGAACAACGTTAAGCACGAAGAACATGTAAGAGATATACTGAAGCCATATTGCTTGGTAAGGAAAATTATGAAGCAATATGGCAACGATGCCTGTACCCATACAAACGGCGAACCATCTGTTGCTGATGTTAGTGGCCAACCCTTGTCAAGATGAATCCATGACTTACGATGGTGTGAAATTGCGTACAAGTCTCCTCCAGCCAGTATTCTCCTTGCATGGCAGAGTCGACTCGCAAGGCTTAGGAGTAGAGCCTCTGCATACCGCGCCGTTCGGAGTTGAAGTGGTACAGTCAGACATATTGCCGGCTCTTGAGGATTCAACAAGGGTGTCTGATGTTACGTGAGCTGCTGATCGCTAGGTGTGACGATGCAAAGCTAAAATCCCGGCTCAAAAGCCAATCAGAGTGGACGGTAGATCGCTAGAGCCGCTAATATGGCACAAATATGAGAACCCAATAGGATGTAAATTGCAATTCAATGTTTTTATCGAAAGGAAATAAGTTTTTGGGAATAAGCTGAGAAGCAACATCGTTTTTCTTACTTTTTCTACCTTGACGAAGCCGTCACAGCCGTGGCGATGATGGATTTTGTTCATAGTCACCGAGAACCGCTAATCCCGCCCAAAAGAACTCCAAGCTGCCAAGTTACTAACGTTAAATGGGTCCACATGTGGCTCAAGTCGGCGATAGCGGGTGTCGCAATATTGCGAATTTGAGTCCCCGAGAAAAAAAGTAAGTATTAGTTTGCACATAAACTGGCTTGTCGAGAAGCCCCCGTGAACCATTCGCATTCACGTAATTGTGATTTCTCCCATCGCAGCTTCAGACTCGTAACAAGTGACCTCTTTGTTATACAGACAAAGCGGTATCTAGCCCGCCAACCCGTATACCGCGAGGTACCTCAGGTACATTGTTGGATTCCTGGGGGTTCGTTAGCGTTGTTGCATCCAACCAGAACCTTCAAATCGGTTCACAGGACCAGCGCTGCTGTGTCGTTCGCCGACTGAACCTGTCTGTGCCGCCCCGAGATATGATGTCGGTTGCAATTTACGACCCACAGCAAGATGTCGGTGACACTATCTGCCGGCTTGTCAGTATCGGATCTGGCCGATAAGAATAAGGAAGGGGATGGCCATGTAGTGTTGACCCCGCCCCGTATCCCAGAGTCTTTGTTGTCCTCTTCTCAGATACCATATATTCAAGAGATAGAACATCAATATCATCATAAACAACCAAGCACCATCAACAGCATAGCAAACATGGCCATCGGTATCTTCACCAAACCCTCTGCACTTGGCGTCAGCCACAGCACAATCCCCAACGTGGGTCCCTGCCAGCAAAATCGTTTCGACGAACTCGTGGTGCGACTCAAGGATGCCCTTGGTCCATCATCGGGATTGACTTCTGATGATGTCGACGTTGACTTCCTTCAACAACTGATGGAAGGATATGACGGATCCGACAACATGTGGAAGCCCTATGCCTTCGGTGATCGCAGTAGGGGGTATACCCGTAATCTCGTTGACGAAGGCAACGGCAAGAGTAATTTGGTAAGCTTGCTAGAGTCGACTTTGACCCTTCCCAACCGTGACTGACTCCTTGATAGCTTGTTCTCGTATGGTCTCCTGGAAAGGGGTCCCCTATCCACGACCACGGCAACGCCCACTGCTTGATGAAGATTCTGAAGGGCAACCTCACCGAGACTCGATACGCATTTCCGAACGACGATGAACAAGATAAACCAATGAATATCATTGGGGAAAGAGCATATAAAGAAAACTCTGTCGCATATATGGCAGACGAACTAGGTCTGCATCGTGTATCCAACCGAGGCAGCGACTTTGCTGTATCCCTCCACTGTAGGCAACTCCCTGAATCCACGACACTTGTCACGGAAACTAACCTGCAACTTTGCAGTGTACACTCCTCCCAACGTAGCTAAAAAGGGATGCCATATCTTTGACGAGAAGACAGGACGGAAAAGCCATGTACCAGGTTGTCACTACTACTCGGCTTATGGGCGGCTGCTCAAGGAGTAGTAGACATAGGAAAGGCTGTGATAGCCACAATTTGATGAGACATGACCTTTGTAATTAGCGCCGCAAGTATTGAGAGCTCTCCTTTGATTCGGAATGCCCAGATTGTTTTTGATGGTAGATGATGGGAGTGGACGTTGGACGAAGGATGATCTCAGTATAGCAAGTATACTTGATATTAGCATAGAATGAACCGATTTGATCAAATGAGACCCGCATTCTACACGAAGACGTGCGAAGAATGAACAATGAGGTGAAAGAGGAGAATCGACTGACTGCTGCTCGTCGTCTTCTTCATCCCTCATCGCCGTTAAGCACGCAATCCAAGCTTTCCCCAAAATGGGAATGGGTGCGATAAGCACTGTGATACACTGTATTTGCAATCGACCGACCCGGCCGATAGCCGTCGATGATGATATTAGAAGTGAAGACAATACCTATGGCAAAGAAATAACTATAGACTAGATGGACTTGGTTTCAAATACTACAGTAAATAGGTCAACATGTTCTTGATGTCTTGCTGAGAGAAAGAAGTTGTTTTGCCTACACCGATAACCGAGTCTCAATCGTGACTCCATCGCGCGATTGTATCAGTAAATCCCGACTACCTCGCCTTATATTTCCAATGGTAAGCTGGTTGTGCGAGTTGTTTGACCAATTGCGATGTATCTGTAGGACCCCAATTCTATTATAGTAGTCTTATAGAGGCTATGCTTTCATTATTCAGTTGCCTTTGTTATCAGCAACCTGCTATTCGTCCCTCTGAGCTCGTAACTTCCGATGCCCATCAGAGAACTGCGATATAGGTACTCTGAGACCACGGAAGTTAGCGGTGTTGTATGTTTAATATCGCGGCGCCTGCATAAGACATTTGATCTGAGATTGAGTTGTCTATTTTCTTCGCTGATATTTGTTGTAAGTTCTTTGTGGCGGAGGTCGAGCAATTGTGATCTCACCATTTGGTATCAGCATCACAGTCTCATTCTGTCGCCCGACTCGAGCGCAAATACATCAATCGGAACTGCCTAATTCGTCTTAATTATCGAACTTCCCCAGCTTGCAATATTTCTCCACGGGGTTTCAAGCTTATTGAAAATCGCATCTTCGCCCCTCATTCGTTTATGCGCCACCTGTTCACTGGAGCGCTTCAACGACTAAACTAAGTGACATGGGTAGTATGAGCCGGGACCGAAAGATCGACATTGGAAACAATAGCTTCCCGTTCTCTACCCGAGGCATCATTGGAGAGGCGTTTAACATGATTTGTACGGATCGATCGAATACGCGGGTGGCCTGCATGAGGTTGGTAATCTGATTCATCATAGTCATCAGGACTCGTGCAGGGGGCATTTGAGATGCAGATGATCGTCCCAGCTACGCATGAACAAATTATATAAAGACAGTCGCTTGCCATGTATACTGATGTTATAGACGATAAGATATAAGACCTGCCCTGACTTAGAGCGGGTTGAGTCTATTGAATCAGAACCCTACTTCATCGTCTTAAGACACGTCCAATATGCGTGTCGTTACGCTCCTCGCAACGGCACTCTCAGCATCTCTTGTTGAAGCCATTCCTGCCGACAACACAAGATCCGCGGACAGCAAATATGTCGGCTACCTCATCTCTACCTTTAGTGACCCGACCCCTCAAGTTCAATGGCATCTGTCAGACGGCAACTCGGCTTCAAGCTTTAACTTCCTCAACGGAGGAAAACCTGTCTTGACATCAAATGTTGGAACCAAGGGCGTCAGGGACATCTTTCTCACGACCAATACTGCCCGCTCCGAGTACTTTACCATCGCCACTGGTAAGTTATTGAAACAGTGTCAGCAGGCACATTACTAACAGGCTATGCCAAAGATCTGGACATTAATGCTCCAGGCTTCTCATGGGATCTTGTCACGCGCAATGGAAGCCGAGGTCTTGTTGTGTGGTCTTCGAAAGACCTCATCAATTGGTCCAAGCCTTCACTCAGAATGTAAGATACAAGATGCTCCGTTCGCATGCGACATCTCACTAACTAGTAATAGTGTAGAGTCAGACACAGCTGGCATGGCCTGGGCACCTTCTGTAGTCTGGGATGATCCTACAAGCCAGTACTATGTCTTCTGGGCAGCCAGGCACTATGCAGCTTCTGACACGGAGCACAAAGGCACTGCGACTCTCGATCGTATTCGCTATGCTACAACCAAAGACTTCAAGACCTTCAGCGCACCGAAGGATTACCATGCCCCCGAGGACACTGGCCTCATCGATCAGGAGTTTCTCTCCCTAGGCAAACCGGGGCATTTCGCACGTTTCCTCAAGAACGAGACCGTCAACAAAGTGTATCAGGAGACCACAACGACAGGTCTCTTCGGAACTTGGACCCGTGTTCCAGGCTACGTCCGACCCGAATCACCCCTTGAAGGCCCAGGTGCATTTGCTGATCTTCGCACACCTGGACTATACCATCTTTTGCTCGATGATTACACTCAGTACATTCCTTTCCAGACTTCCAATATTCTTTCTCCGAACTGGGAGAAGTCAGACTTTCCCAACTTTCCCAAGGGATTGAAGCATGGCTCCGTGACACCACTTACGAAGAAGGAGTACGACGCTGTTGCTGCTAAATTCGGCAAATAAACTCCTTCATCATCTGATCAGGACTGCTACAATTTAAAGCAGCAGTAGATTGTCTCGTTAATCTTATGAACATTCTAGAAACTATGATGTCAATCTCCAAATACGGACCACCATGATTCCATATCTACTGCTTCCCAATTTGTCTTTGCTATCGTTTCACTCTTTTCAGTCTCCTCCTATAAGCGATCTTCACCTGTTGCACATTTCATTCATCGATATCTCATCTTTGTGAAACAAATACAGCTTTCCTGACGTAACTCGCAAGATGTAATTGTGTCAATAAGGTCACGGGGATGCGGTTTGCTCGCCACCTGAGCTAACGAAGAGGCAGAACACTGAAGCACGATGATGCGGTTGTGTTCTATCGGGTATCTAGGGCTAAAATATACCCTATAAGTGCTTAGAAACAGCCTAGGATCCGAGTGAGGTATTGCAGGAGGTAGAGGGCAGCGATTTCGAGTACGAAAAATGCGTTTCGCTTTCGTCAAGCACGAGACCGTGCACCAAGTATCGAGCGCAGATAGCCAAGCTGGGACGATGATGTTGTCTTTCTTCTAAGATTCTATATAATTCTTTAGCTTGACCAGACGCCTTTCTCTATTAATTTCTCTATGTATCGTATACACAATTCCCATAGCGCATCCTGATCAATTACCCCCTCAACCGGCTAGGTGATCATTAGTTCAAGCACTTGAGGAATTGAGCGCCTTTCTCTCTCTACGAGCTTGAAACCAAGCAGAAGTATCGCCCATTGGAACAGGAAATGGCAGAACGTCTTGGCAAAGGTAATAAGCAACAGTGTAAAAACCGAGCAGACCTGCGATGAAGCCAAACACTCCAGCAGCGTGCATCAACGCCTTGCTTTTCGCAGCATTGCCGTCCGCGGAAGCAAAGTAAGAAGAGGCGTCAAATATAAGACATAACTCAATGCAAATAAAAATCGAGATATAAACAAGATTGCTGGTGTGCAATTAGCAGGGGAGTAGGAGGCCATGGTAGGCAAACTTACAGCTGGATTGAAGCGATGAGAAAGAAGACATTGAACACTGCCCATATCAACACAAAGAATCCAAGTGCATTATTATATTGAGGTGTGTCGACTCCTCCGTAAGCCTCGATGATGCCCCATGAGGGGAGTAGTGTTGCACCGTAGCCTCCATAAAAGAGAGCTTTGCTATGTTAGCATTACTTCACTATGCCTCGGAGATATGGCTTCCAGCTTACCAAAGGCTGTTAGAACAGTATATGAGAAGGTATCGCCTTTCAGCATTGACCATTGGGCAGAGATAAGTAGCCCAATACAGGCAACAAAACACAGGTCTCCGATAAATTGAGTCTGTAAGGAGATGCCTCGGAACTCCATCATCGCCAACGAAACTGACAATAGGGTTGTAGCAAAACCGCCCATGGCAAGAGGAGCCTGATTCTTATTAGCTGTCTGCATGACCCAGCACCAATTTGCCATACCGGATTGCCTATCCTGTGCCCCAATGGCTTATAGTGCTCGGAGATGAGAATCTTCTCATCGCGTTTCGTGGAGGATACTGAGTGTGCAGTCATGTTTGAGATTTGGACGTCGGTCGAATAATCCTGTTCAATATATCACTGTATATATTCGAGTTGCTGTAAGCAGAAGAAAAACAGCTTGGTGACGATCAGGTCGAATCGAATGTCAAAGCTAATAGCTTGCATGAAGGAAATAAGTGAGTTCAGAAAGATGTGGCTAATATAAAAGGTCAAAGGGGGAACAGTCTACAGGATGAAGCTGGGTTGGTATATATATGCAAGGAAGCCTCTTGCATCAACCCTTGTGTCTCACGAAGTGGCCCTCGGGATAAGTAGGCCAGGCTATCCAAGGTTAATGGATCCTGTGGGGTAAGCTTAGAGTTAATCTAGTCTAGAACATGGGGGTATCGCAGACTCGAGAGCCACTAGGTAGTTAGGCTGTAGAACGTTCGTGGTACACGGCGGATTATCTGAGGCTCTTCGCAAGGCTATGACAATGAGTCGCGTTCTGAATAGACTGATTAAGGATCTCAGAACGTCCACGCCTAAACACTGATATAGGGTCAAGAAAATTTTCGCTCTTCATTAAATGAAAGCCATGCTTCGTATGCTTGCACCTCATTCCTTTAGGTCAAATCTCGACACCCTAGAAGATCGGCACTTGAGCTTAGTCCTCTGAACGCACGAACCGAGGATGAAATCAGTATCAGCTTAATGACACACAGAAACGACCAGTGATGCGGCTGTTATCGGAATTCCGGAATCACGATATAATTCATACGTGTAAGTCTGACTTACAAAACATCTGAACTCGGCTTCTATACGCTAGTGCCCGGTTCCTGGCCCCAGATTCCGGAACAATTATGCGTTGGTTAGGCTTGTTTTAGTAACGTCCATAGACATTGGATCATTCAACTACGTAAAATGGTATCAATCTAGTCCCACTAGGAGCATATGGCTCAGTCTAGAATCGGGTTGCCCCAGACTTTGTATTCTTCTCTGGGCCGGGATAAACCGCTCTTATAGGAGAAAATAAGGTGGTCGTTGTTTTAGCCTTTTTCAACGAGCTGTCGGCTAAACTTTCCAAAACGAGCGATAAAAAGTATTAGAACAAGTATGTAGTTTAATATCTATGATCCATGACATTGAAAGCACAAGATACTCTGATACTGTATCGATATGTCTGGTTCGAAGCCACATGGGGTACTGGGCAACTATTGAGTGTGTAAAGCAAGTACGCAAATTGCCCGTTCCAGCTATCAAATAACCACGAGTTAACATGAAAAGTATATTTAATACAGTTAGGATATTACAATATGCTAAGAGAAACAAGACATAAACCATATAAGCCACAGACTCGATGAATCTGGATTCTTCATTAATAAAAAAACAAGCTGGTCGAGCAGACAAAGAAATAAACAATCAGACCCAAGCTTCAAGGGAAAGTAGTTTCAACTATAAACGTATCCTAATTTACCAGGAAAATCTCCAGTTGAATCATGAACTTGTATGCTATGGATAACGGCGGCCTATAAGGTTAAGC
>JAAOAR010000704.1:0-20372 GCA_013395995.1 Fusarium pseudoanthophilum | reverse complement strand
GGTAAAAGTCACGATGAACAAGATGGATTATAGAAGGTACCTAGATCTGTACTATAAAAGCTAGTAGGACTAAGTATCTTTGATGCTAGCCTTATCATTGGCTAGGTGCCACAAAAATACTTTACTGGTGCTCCTTCGGATCCAAAGGGATGATTACAGCAGCCGTATAGCAATCGAGGTCCTCGGACTTCGGAGAGAGCGTGGTTCATTGGCCAAAGTCGGGATCTCGTAAGGGAAAATAAAAAGTCTACTGAGTAATCAGACAATTCGTGTTGCTCAGTTCCGCCAGGCCCGCAAGCAACCCTAGATCGTTGGTAGCAGACAGGGGCGTCTCTCAACGTTGCATTAGGACCCAGAAGTCCTCGATCTACTCCATAATACAGAATTTCCATCCAGACGGGTGCTTCTTACTCCAAATGGCATATCTTTGCTGTTCCGGCGGTCCGGTAACTCAAGAAGCCGTGGGTTCAAGCCCAAGAAGCCGTGGGATTCAGACAGAGGGAAAATGGCACCGGTCAAAAAGTTTTCCCGTACCAGAAAGCTCCCAACTTGCAGCTTGCATATTCGACTCCAAAAGTGAGACACGGAATATGCATAAAGATGCAGCGCTGTGGAACCCTTTTGCAGAAGTGCAGCAAGTTAGAGGCAAGAACTTTTTGATCAAACTTCGTAGCAGGTCCATAGCTTGTGTGTCATTTGTACAGCAGCCATGCTGGGTCTGGAAGAAACGATCATTCAAACCGGAAGTAAAATGTTCGTTACAATTTCATGTCTCAAAAAGAGCTCCATCAACGGAACAGCGCGGAGGCTGTTGACCGGGCATAGGTGATGATTGTCAAGTGGAGACGACGTCGACCAGACGGGTATCCTTGTATCTTGTGTGGCTTTCTTTGGGAAGCAAACTTGTCTTGACAACCTTCGTAGTTGCACCTGTTACACGTTCAACCAACCGGCCAACAAGCACCCCGGGGCAAACATATGCGAGTTGGTGATGTGGATGAAGTTTGCCTCGGCTGGAAGCAGTTGATGGTAATAACGTGATCTCGGCCTGCTGCAAGGAGTCTGGAGAAGCTGACGTTGAGGTGCAAGGTTGCGAGACACGGCCCCCGGCTGTTTAACTTTGTATTTCTAATATCGTGGCCAACTGCTTTGAATCTAGAATATGCACTTCGGGTTCGGGAGGAGCAGAGGCGTGAAGGTACTGTAATAATAGTCGAAGCTCGTATAATAGATCGAGCTATCGAAGTTTGTGACCAGTATATGTTAAAGAGCTAATGGATTAGAGACCAGCCATAAAGAAAGCAAGTCGTTGCGGGGTTTCTAAGTTCCCGACAAGCCGTGGGCATTTTCAGATATTCGACCATAGCAGTTGATCGTCTTATCAACTGGTGGCGCACAATTCATAAAGCTCCGATGTGCGATGTGGGCGCCTCATACGAAGATCGTTTTATTCATTGTGGTTAATAATGTGAACAACTGTTTGCTATGGTTTCGGCATTGTGCCGAAGTGCCAAGTCGCCAACAGTTGAATAGTCACATAGTGTAACCCTTTAAAACGGGTGCCACTGCTTTGAATCAATAGGTCATAACGGCTGTGACTGCGGGGTGTTGCTAAGAAGAAAGGATGGATGGTTGATCCATACGTAAGGGCGGCTTGTATACTCCGTACCGTAAGAAGTATATTGAAGGGATGTTGATTGTGTCGTGTGTCCTTTGGGGGCCAACACGATGTGTAAGATTCTTTCTTGTGGACGAAGGAAGAAAATGTAGCTCGCAAACCAAGACCATATTGGTAAGGTGACAATCGGGAACGTCAGTGATTGATTAACGTGGGCGGCTGAGGCTAGAGGCAAGGCTGACATTAGATTGTTTGCAGTAGAGTAGCAATAGGGTTCAATGACGCCTGCAAATTAAAGACCTGAGCGAAATTGTATTGGTGGGAACACGAACGACCATACTAAGCCGCGATTGACAGTGGTAAATCGTCCGTTAATTAGCAATTGATCGCGTCGTTGCTGTAATCTGCAACCCGGCCGGTATAACAAGACGGATATGAACAGGGGTAAAGCCGTCGTTGGTACCGGGGAGGCTTCGCGGAAGCAGGGGTCGGGTACCAGGAGTCAGGGATCAAGCAAACCTCCCCCTGGCCTGGCAGTTCTGGCAGCTAGTGGTAGGCGGTCCCCTGGCAGAATGTTCGAAAGGGGTTTGATGTCACTAGGGGCTGTATCTAGCGTGAAGATTGAGGGGCCCAAGGGCTTGGAGCTGAAGCGGCAGAGAATGAGCAGGAAACAGAGGCAAAAAAGCAATGAATGGGAACTGAGACCATGCGGTGACCTTGACCTTGACCTTGGAGGTGATGCCAATGATCTTCCTTCGGCCCGTCGAACAATGGAGGCTTAGGGGATCAGGGTCGATTGATGATCTGTGCTGGGCTATTGGCCACGAGAGACAAAGTTTGAGGAGGTTCTGTGCTGTGCAGTATTGGATGAACCACTGGGCACAGATCGCCGGATGCCATCACCTCCAATGATGGACGAGACTTGTCGCTGGGTAACAATTTCCTAGGTAAGCCAAGTCAATTTACGAGAACTGAAGCTCTATCGAGCTCGACCGCAATGGAAAAAGTGAGGCTTAGTCAGGAGCCAAATGTCCGGTGCAAGCGCCTCCATGAGGTTCCTGCTCCGTTAACTCAAATGACTGGCAGATTTGGTGACATCTCCAAAGAAGGTGCCAACTGGTAGTCATTGCGCTCCTCCCATTTGTCCTGGCCCAAAATGATTCCCAATTTGTCGATATCTAATCACCGGATTTGGGCACACAATCTGGAGTCCAAGTCTCCCATCCACTCGTCATGGACCCTGCATTGGTTAGGCGATGAAGACTACTGTATGGAGTAGCTTTAGAGAGTTATCGCTCGCTGATAGTGATGATGATGATGGCATCAATTCAGTAAAAACATAAACGTCAAACGCCACATCGTGTGGTTTTAACGGTTGTCCGCGGGGTTCCGGGGCATCTAGAGCCATGGTTCGAAACGCCAGATCGAAGTTGTTATTCTTCAATGGCGCCGCCCCAAGCGAAACCGATTCAATTGTCGAGCCCATGCGCGTGAGCCTCTAAGCAGTATTGAAGTTTAACTTAAGTGTCGAGCACAGCCATTGAAATTTCCGGTCCCTCACTTAAACGAGCAATGCCCCTCGCTTTCGGAACTGCTCTGTATGTTTCCTTGATTCCAAGCGAGAACCCTGTTTCTTTCCAGAAGATGATCAGCAGCTAGTGGATGACGAAAGCAGTACAAGAAAACCCTCATTTAAAGAGCTGAGGGCAGATCGCGTTCGAGAGAGGCCAGCTTCGTGAGATGAAAGAACGCAGAGAGAGCGCTTAAGCTTAGCTCCAGCGTCACCGAACTCCTGGAAACATTTCCGCCTCTAGAAGGACAGAAGGAAAGGGGGCGCAACGTCTTTCAGCGCCCAGCTTTTACGCCATTGATCAGCAACGAGAGCGCCGTCATGCCTAACTTTTGCGCCAAGTGGCAGACTAATTTGGAGCCGGCTCTTTAGATGAAGCAATTGGTGCCAGCCTTGGTGGCATCTAGACGCTCGATGGCGTGGGAGCGCGGGCACGGGGTGTAAATGACGATCCAGCAAGACGGGGAAATTCGTCCTTTAGGGGGAAACGTTATCTGGCCGTTTTGTTCGCTTGTGAATTCCGAGGTGATGTGACCGAGGTTAATACGGTAAGCTTCATTGGGTTTCACATTGTTTGCCGGTGAGGAATTCAATATTGCTGATCCTGCGGTAGTCTTTACGATCTATTGATTGTCTAGCTTTGAGGCGACATCGGACACTGGTCAGAGCCTGCGGAGGCTGCATGCTGTCAGACGGAAGGATTGTGCGATTTCGGTCATGTCATCGATGGTAAGCAGGGTCCCAGCTTGTTTGATCGACTTGGTCAATGCTGTGTGCAAGTTCATGAGGCGGGGAGTCGGTGACAGCAATAGCTTGCGGCTGAGTGGTCTAGTGGTGAGAGACGATATCATGGATGAAGGAAAAAAGGGGACTGATGAGCAAGTTCCACAAAATCTTGATCGAGCCCGCGCGGCAATTGCTCGAGTCTCCATGATGTTCAAGGAATGGCATCGTCCCGGGTGGTTGACTCTCACCATGCCCTGGACTGTCAGGCGGGAACTCGTGATGGACTGTCATGGATGGCTTTGGCTCTGGCTTTGGGCATGGCCATGGATAGTCATGAAGCGACCGGACGGCAGACCGCATCGCATCGATCAATCCGTGGCTCCGTTGTGGTGCTGAAGCGAGACGCAGGAGAATGCATTGGTTTGGCCATCTTGCATATCGTCTGCAGGCCCAAGGTCAGGAACGAAGGAGCTAGGGCACGACTACTAAACGAGGCACCGACGAGTCTCTTCCTCTGTCTCGCTGATTTTTTTGTACTGCGGCGCCCTTTGCGCAACCATCTCAGCCATGAATTACCCCTTGTTGAGAGGGTTTCTAAGCCCGCTTTTTGCTATCAGCTACCCGGCACTTCCACCATCAACACCACCTTTGGTATCTCACGACAGCTGACAGTATCTACATATTAAATTATGTACAGATTAGGAAAAATGATAGGCCTGATTAAGTCTGGGGTGGTGGCGGAAGAGTTATTGATCATCATTCAATAGGCACAAAATGCATCTTGGTTAATCTACGAATATGTGATGGCTAAAAATACAGATCGTATGTGGCATCCAATCCGATAACTTGTCACGCAAAGTGCAAGATGAAGCTAGGAATAGTTCATGTGATGAGACTTCCACCAAGCAGCCCGCCAGATTCAGTCACATCAAGTATACATTCATCTTTTCTGACACGATTTCCTGACTCGAAAAATGCTCGCTCAAAAAAGGGCCGCGGCGTGATGTGGGCATTCCGTTGTTTCTCCTCTCCTGCGAGGCCATCCATTTACGAGTATCCTAAAGTTCTGTGCATGCATGCATGAGAGAGGAGAGGCGACGAGAGGAGACGTTGTGAGTGGGACTGAAAACCGTTGATCTCTGAAGTCTACTGGGAGTTTGGTACCGAGTTTATCGTATTTTTACTTTAAGGGGAATTTTATCGTGTGGTTTTTCGAAATCGCGTTTTCTAGCTGCTTTGGTGCCTTTTGGTCGTGCATATGATATGACACCTATACTTACTACCTACGCGGGCACACACATTTTGAAAGTACAGAGTGCTCTTGTGATTGATTCTCCCTTTTTGCTGAGGGATGATTCAAGACAGAAACCCCAAGCTTGGCGATGATGACTCTGATGGTTTCCGTAGTGCGGCAAAGGGTCGCATCCTCCCACACAACTAAACATCCCGTGTTTCTGTCTGTCCTTGAGGGCTTCACCCAACCCAAGTATGTACTGCCGGATACCTGGGTCTTGACATCGGCTCGGAAGCCTTAGCTACGGTACCCAGACAACAGGGGATAAGAGCTTCTTCAGCCGGGAGGCCCCCAAACCCCTGGGACCAGAAAGACTCCACTGAACTGCTAAGGTCGGGTTTTGGTGAGGTTAGGTCACCTTTGGTTAGGTCAGGTTAGGTTGAAGAGAAGAAGAGAGAGAGAGAGAGAGAGCCCCGCTGAGACCGGGCACAATCCCTCCCGTGGACACTGCACTGAGCGCCACTCTTTTTTTTTCTCTCTGACCTTGAGAGCCAGCCTCCCTGCTACCTTTTGGTTGCCCCCTGGTCGTTTCACTGTAGAGAAAGAGAAGACTTGGGGGCGTGGGGTTATCTTCCCGTGTACCTTGCCCTGGTCAATCACCCTCGCACTCAATCCAACAGTCAAGTTCAATTCAACTGTTGACCATGGATGGGAGTCCACTCCGACCCGTACGCTATCTCCTCCACCCCCTGGAACTTGGAACTCCCACTTGGGACAGGCCAGGACCCCCTGGACTGGGAGAGAGAGACGGTTCCACCTCACTGACGAAAGACGTGGGTGTGTGGTGGCCACCAGGAACTGCAGAGCACAGAGCAACAGAGAGAGAGAGAGAGAGAGAGAGAACAAGACTCCCATCCGTCAAAAACGACTACTACCAGGGTCGTCGACTAACTCAAGTTAAGGTGATAATACCACGGCATTCCCCAGACCCCGACGTAGACGGTGTTCTTGTTCCCATATCTTCCCCTCGACTCGACTCTACTCGACTTTATACCATCTACATTATTCCTCGTACTCAAATCTCCTCTCCATCTCATTCATTGTTTTGCGTTAAGTGTGTGCGTGGGTTTGGTTTACGGTCTGGACTATTTTGACTTTTACGACTTGCTTCTACTACTCTTGAATCGCCAACATCAACATCCACTCTACCACAACCAAAATAATTCGGCATCACCTAATCTGATACCTTCCTTGGACCGTTGAGCTCTCGAACGTTGCTGCTTCTCCACCCTTGTCGCTCAATCTCATCCGCAGCATTCCATCCCAAAGCGAACTCGACGAATGACCTGACTCACATCCAGTCAGCACAACCAGACAACGATATACCGACGACTAATAACGATTAATTGCGATTGGTCAGTTTGGATTGGAGTCATCACATCGACCTCATCACTCTGTTGTGACAAGAAAAGGTAAGCAAGAGGAAGAGCCAAGAAACGAGAGTCGAAGGCGTCAGTGGCAGATTTGTTTGCAATTGTTCTACACACTCTATTCAACACAACACAGCACAGCACAACACAACATCGTTCCATATTGTCTTATTTCTCCCCACAACCACGCAGGTACTGTACGTCGGCTGCAATGCACAGACGGGCTTGAAGCATACAGGCTATGCACATGGGCGGATCGTGCCGCAGACAGACATGACAGGACTGGACCATACTGTACATGCAATGCACTATTCAGGCGAGACAAGTCACGAGGTGTTGGGTTGGGTCCAAGAGATGATTGTTGAATGACTTTGACATGGGATGATAAGAGCATGGGCAAAAGCAATGCAATGCAAAGCAAAAGCAAAGCTACGCTACGGAAAATATGGGCACCTCGCGAGAAACCGTTCAAGGTGGACGTTGAACGAGGCGGGTGTGCTTGCTTTTTTGGAGCCTGGGGGTTCACAGAGGAACAACGTCTTTTTTTTACGCCCTGAAGCCCCCTCTAAAACGTCTTTTGCCAGGTACCTTGCGCGGCCGCTACAGCTACGCCTTGCAGAAGGTCCCCCCCTGCGATACTGAGCATTCCAATTCCTCGACAAGTCCTCCATGGCCCCCTCCAACCCTCTTGACATCGTCTCCCTTCATTCCATCACATTTCCCACAAACAATCAATTGAATTCGCGACTTCTCGTCCCCAGGTGACTTGCTAACATTTCTCTTCTTTCCTAGCCAACCGAGTTCCCCCTCCTCGATTTCCTGTTGCTGTGGTGCAGTTCTATCGAGTTTGATCCCAACATCATCACCACCACCACTTACACCATCGTCGATATCGAGTTTTCGTTACTCCAGCTTCATCATCAGCCTGCGCCCTTCTCTTGGATATTCAAACACGACTGCTTGCTAGAGAGAAAGGGATAGAAGAGGATCGAACAGAAAGAGCCGGATCATTTCTTGGTTCGAGTGGTTGTATAAACCCACCGGCCGAACCCTTGGTCCCCCGATGATCTAAACGGCGACATCGATTGTCAGCGGCAATCGCACGCAATGTTTAGCGACCAGCCTATGCGAGCCAGTCTCCAGGTGGCTCCCCTTACCATCGCCAAATCACGAACTGAATCATCTGGAGATGCTTCATCGACCTCAGAAAACGACAATACTCTCTACTCACAATCACAAATGACACCCCCCGCTACACCAAATGGCTCGCAGGAGGATCTCTCACCTTCACCTCAGTACATCCCCCCCCAAGTCTTCCACAACTTCCTGCGAGCCTTCTATCCTTTCAACCCTAGTTATGTCATGTCCGATTCCAGTGTGACATTACCTCTGAACGAGGGTGATGTGATTCTCGTGCACTCTATTCACACCAATGGATGGGCTGATGGCACATTACTTATCTCGGGCGCCCGAGGATGGTTACCGACCAACTACTGCGAGGCTTACGAGCCTGATGACATGTGCAACCTTCTAAAAGCTCTCCTGAACTTTTGGGATCTGCTTCGAAGCACATCAGTCAATGATAAGGAGATCTTTGGCAACCAGGAGTTCATGAAGGGCATCATTGCTGGTGTTCGATTCCTATTGGTGAGTTATTCTTCGTTGACTTTGACAATTGACTTCTAACAGTACAAAGGAACGAACAAACTGTCTCAACCGAGAGTCTACCCATATTCAAAGGAACGATGCTCTGCGCAAGTGCCGCAAGTCTCTTCTCTCTGAACTATCTTCATTAGTCAAGACAGCAAAGCGATTACAAGAGACACAACGTCTCGAAATTGCTCCCGTTGAAGATGTAAATGATATCATCGATGAGATGATCCTCAAAGCCTTTAGAATTGTAACAAAGGGAGTTCGGTTTATGGATGTGCTCGAGGATGACCGAAGGGCACGTGCGCCTTCAGCTGTTACTGTTATGGATACAGTGCTCGAAGAATCATACGTGCCGCCAACACCACCCGCTGATCAGTCTTCCTTTGATGAACAAAGCCAACGCAGCACAAACATAAATGACACGGATTCCCAAGCTGCCGCCAGTGTCGCTGCCTCTGAATCGAGCGAGACTACTCAAACATCAACATCCATCTTCAACAAGCGATTATCATCACTCAGTGGTCGTACTGGCCCGAGCTCTCACAGGTTATCTCAGGGAAGCCTTTCGCAAGCCCAAGCTCACCGCCTGTCGGCCACTATTTCGCACCGAGTGTCTCTTGCTGGTCCATCGTCAGTGTCGAGAGCCCATCATCTAGTTACTGAGCGCCTGAACCGCAGCCACGACACGTTCCTGTCTCATCTGGGCTCTTTCATCGGCCGCCTGCATCTTCAATCACAGTCGCGCCCTGAGCTCGCATCAGCGATCCGACAATCTGCGCTTTCAGGCGGAGAATTGCTTGCAGTAATTGACGGCGTCTATGACCACATCAACTCCAGCTCTGAGGCTCTTGCCCGAGCTCGGTCCACCATGTTCGCCCGAATCCAAGATCTAGTCTTTTCTGCCCGCGATACCCTTGTCAGCGCTGCCTCTGAAGATGCCGATTTGATTATGCCCCATGACAACACAATGCTCCTCGCATCCGCTACGGGCTGCGTTAGGGCCGCTGGAGATTGCGTTGCCAAGGCAAAATCCGCTATCGAGCGCATTGGCGATTTTGAATTCGAGCTCGAGACTAGCAGCCTCGGAATTGATCTCAGCATTCTCGATATCGATACTGAGGAGCGAGCTAGGACCCCATCTGTTTCAGAGCACAATGACGCTGTCAGTGTTGCCGGCTCCAACCGAACCTCCAACTCATCTAACGGACATGCTCGTCGCCTCACTGTTGTCGCAATTGATAAGCCTCTTCCTGAGGTTCCCCAGGTGACCACACCTACCGATGAACAGACCGCTCACCCTTCACCCACCTCTTCACGACGCTCGTCAGTTGCTGATGACAACGTCTCCAGCGTTGCATCCTCCATTTCCTCCCTGCGACCTTCTCTTCCTCCCCTTCCCAAGCTTTCTACCACTCTCCTTGCCAACGAGGAATACAGTCCTGTCGATAACAATGATAACGACTTCAACTCCTCTTCTCGGTTCGACAGTATGGTTGCTTCAAGCGCTGGCAGCAGTGCCACCTACCTCAGCCGTGACTCCGAGGTCAGCATGGTTTCGCAGTCTTCCACTCGAGCTACCACTCCTGAGCAGAACCTTGCCCCTCAGAAGCAGCCTTCGCTGTCGAATTTGAGTAACGGTGGAAGCTCGGAGGACGTCGATGTCGAGTCAAGACTGATGGAGAAGACATTTGCTCACGAGCTCATGTTCAACAAGGAGGGTCAAGTTACTGGCGGCTCTCTCCCCGCTCTTGTCGAGCGTCTCACAACCCACGAATCTACTCCCGATGCCATGTTTGTCTCTACCTTCTACCTCACCTTCCGCCTCTTCTGCACGCCGGTCCGACTGGCTGAAGCGCTTATTGAGCGATATGACTACGTTAACGACTCCCCTCATGTGGCTGGACCTGTTCGTTTGAGAGTATACAATGCTTTCAAGGGCTGGCTCGAGTCCCACTGGAGGGACGAGACCGATCGCGATGCTCTTGACCTGATCATGCCCTTTGCTGAACACAAGCTGGCGTCCTCTCTGCCTTCTGCTGGTCGACGTCTGTTTGAGCTTGCTCAGCGTGTCTCTGGCGAGGGTTCTCTGGTGCCCCGACTTGTCTCCTCAATGGGCAAGACCAACACCTCGATTGCTCAATACATGCCCGCTGACACTCCTTTGCCCATTCCTGCCATTACCAAGGGTCAACTCAACCTTCTCTCTGCTTTCAAGATGGGTGCCGCCCAGCCAAGCATTCTCGACTTTGACCCCCTCGAGTTGGCTCGCCAATTGACCATCAAGCAAATGAACATCTTCTCATCTATCCTTCCAGAGGAGCTTCTTGCTTCTCAGTGGATGAAGAATGGTGGCGTCGCCGCTCCCAATGTCAAGGCCATGTCCTCTCTGTCAACTGATCTTTCCAACCTCGTCGCTGAGACTATCCTCCAGCAGCAGGAGGTCAAGAAGCGAGCTCAGGTCATCAAGCAATGGATCAAGATTGCTCACCAGTGCCTTGAGCTCCACAATTATGACGGTCTTATGGCTATCATCTGCAGTCTCAACAGCAGCACTATCAGTCGTCTTCGAAAGACTTGGGATGCCATCTCCACCAAGCGCAAGGACATGCTCCAGAACCTTCAGGATCTGGTTGAGCCCTCTCAGAACAACAAGGTCTTGCGAACAAGACTCCACGACCATGTTCCTCCCTGCCTACCCTTCCTCGGCATGTACTTGACCGACTTGACATTTGTCGATATTGGTAACCCTGCCACCAAGCAAATGTGCCTGGGTCCTGAGTCTGAGGAGGATGGCAATGGTGGCATCACTGTTGTCAACTTTGACAAGCACACCCGCACTGCCAAGATCATTGGAGAGCTCCAGCGGTTCCAGATTCCCTACAGACTTACCGAGGTACCTGATATGCAGGACTGGATGTCCTCACAGATCAGCCATCTCCGCAATGAGGAGGGTAATGTCCAAGTCACATACTACCGCAAGAGTCTCCTCCTTGAGCCTCGTGAGACTGCCAGCCGACCTCCAGTGGACTCTTCCGCTGCCTCCATCGTTGGCGCTGGAGGTGGCCGCCCCGACCTCTTCAGCTGGATCTCCCGCGACCGAGGCACCTCAACTCCAACTCCTACCCAGATATAAGATTTTACTCATCGCATCAGATCCCTACCGGACTGAACAGCAATTTACCTTCACCATTATCACACGCACATATTACCTCACACCAGTAACTACTTCATCTTTGATACCCCCCATTTTTGTTTGAACTTCTTTCAGCAGATGGGAAACATCGTCATGTTCCTTATGACCTCTATATCCATCAGCACAACGGCGTTATTTACATTTGGGTCTGATAATTTATGTTTTACGGTTTTCAACTCGGTTCCCATGGGTGGAACTTGTTCAAGGATCTTATCACGAAGCGCGAGCGCTGGGTCCTTTGAGGTTCGACACTCACATCAGAAATCGTCGGCCTCCCTCCAATTTCAGGGTACAGCTCATCCCGCATTCTTACATTCTACTTTCTCACATTCATTCTCTTCCTGGTTTTTGCATCCCTGTATTATCTCTTCAGGCGAAGATGGGGCAGGGCGGTGGAAAAAGGAAAAATAACCTCTGGGCACGGGTGCATTCGAAAACGGCTTGCAAACGATTCATGGGTGCCTGGGTTGTTTTTATTTTTTTCTATTCTTGGGTTTCTCTTTAATGTATTCTCAAACGCCGCCGGCGCGAAACGAGTGTATCTGATTCTTACTGTATGAAAAAGAGACGGCAAGCCTGTCGTATCATGTTTGTTATTCATCATTGAACTTCTGGGAAAGGAGTCTGGTGAATCAAGGACTGGACAGGGGACAGGTGATGGAAAAGAAAGACAAAATGAATGTATTCTGCAATAGAATAGGAAGAACAAAAAGAAGAATTAGGATCTATCGTCCTTGAAATCTGTTTCCCTCTGCCACTACGATGTGATGTGTCTGCCAAGTTGAGGTGACGACTCTAAGCCTACTGCATGGTCGTGACTTTTAGCATAATGGTAGAGCCATAATTATATGTGAGAACGGAAATGAAGAAGAAAACGCCGAGGGCATATGTGATGTATACGTAAATCTTCATTAACTCGCTTCATGCAATGTAATACGTCAAGCAATAACCCAGTCCATAGGTAGTATAACCCATCCAACTCCCCAATGTATATACATGCTGAACGCCGATATATCATTAAATTATTAAGTATTCTTATAAATAGTAGTCCCGTTTATATATCGCTCTTATCTACGCCTCTGTGAGGGCGATCTTCTTATCTGTAGGTGCGACAATGACGTCCTCGATCTTCTCGTCGCTGAACTTAAGATCCTCTTCAATTGAGACGGAGTCCTGAATCTTCATGAAGATGACGGGGGCGGCGATGACGAGCGAAGCACCGAGGCAGGCCCATGTAGCGGCGAAGATGGTGTCGAATGGCTTGCCGAGGCCGTCGAGACGCCAGAAGATAGCTGCACCGGCTGATTGAATGCCCTTGTAGAAACCTGGTTTGAAGAGTTAGCGCTCTGGTATGGACACGTCTGAGAAGGATGATCAAGACTTACCAGCAAAGTTGGCCGTCTTACGGCCAGAGTTGGAGAGAGCACCCATGTACCAGTAGATGCAAGTCTGCCAAGCAGCATCGAAGAAGCCGTAGAAGAAATAGAGGAACATGGGAGCAAGGAACTTGTGAGCACCATCGTCCCAGTCAATCTTGTCATCCTCGTTGGCAGGGTTCATGGCGATCTCGCGAGGTCGCTGATCCTTCTGCCAGGCATAGCCACCACCCCAGATAGCAAAGGTCAGAACAAAGAGGACGACCAGAGAGATCTTTGCACGGACACTGCGACGGACGCTAGAGGCGTCAAGGGCGTATCCAACAATAAGGGCGCCAAAGATCTGAGCGAGCCAGTAGAGCAAGTTGTTGAGGGCGCGAGTGCGGACGTTGAACTGAGCGAGGTTCATGTTGACGTTTTGGTAGGTGTAGAAAATGTTTGAGGAGAAGAACATGGGGAAGAGGAGGACGACCCAGGGGGCGTGGGAGAGTGTTTCCCAGAGACCCTTGATTTCAGTGCTCCATGAGGGGTTCTTCATGACGATGACTTTGGTGTTGTCCTCGCGTACGATCTTGTCGGCGTCGCAGATCATGAGGGCGAGGATGGCGCCGATGGCCATGAGAGCGATGAAAGCGGCGTATGTACCATCGGAGACGGGGCCTGCTTTCTTGTTGATGTTTTGAGCAAGGGGGATCTAAGATATGTTAGTGACTACAAAACTTCACGTCAAGGTCTAAGAGGTACCGACAAGAGAACCGATGACAGCACCCATGTTGAAGATGACCCAGAACCATGAGATATATCGTCCCTTGCTCTGTTCAGGAGGATAAGACATCATAATAGATCCCTGAGCAGCCCACAAGAGTCCAGCGCAGAGACCTAAGAGAGCACCAGCAAAGACGACAAAGGGCATGTTCTGAGTATGCGAATAGCACAAGAACGAAGCAGCATAGACACAATATCCCAAACCTCCGATGGACAGAGTCAGACGAAGGCCAAGTCTGTTTGCGAAAGTACCAGCGAAGAAACCAATGACGGCAAAGGTGCTGTAGAGAGCCGTGTTGGCGTGGTCCTGGGCCTCATTGGAGACTTGGCCGCCACCTCCGAGACCAGTCAGGGCGTTGAACATGCCGGGACATAAGAAGCAGACGATGGAGACCATGAGGAGTTGGACCTTGGGCGAGGCGTACCAGAGGTCAACGCCGGCGATGCGAAAGGTCTTGTACATCCATCCTTTGGGGCGGAAGCCTGGTGTATCTGAGTCTGCGGATTCTGAAGCCGCTTGGGCGATCGGGTTTTCCTTTTCGTGAGTAGACATGTTGTGCGGTGATGTTGATGTTGATATTCGAGAAAGAGATGAGGGTCAATGCCCTGTACAAGACAATTGATATGCTTCTCTAGACAATTGAAGACCAGAAGATGAATGAATGAGATCCAAGAAGTCCAGATAAATCCCGGATGTAGCAGAATTAAAGTAGTCGCGAGAAAAAGATGGAGAGATACAGGCACGCGACGTACTCTATCGTGAGGGTCCCCCAAAAATAAACTAGACCCGACCCCTGCCCGTCCTTGATAGTTACAATTGGGGAAACTGTGTGTATCACGAGAAGGCAGGCGAAGAGGGAGAAAAAGAAGGAGAATGGATTGTCAGGGGTCTCGTGGAGTGGTGAGAGTGGATGAGATGGGATGGATTGGATGGATTGGATGGATGGAAGATGGGGAATGGTGAGGGTGAGGGTGAGGGTGGTGCGGGTTAGTTACAGGGGGGTTAATGGGGAGATGCAACAATGGATGGAGGGTGTCGATCCGCTTACAGTGGGTGAACGTGAGGTGGCGTATTTTTCCATTATTATCGACGTATCGGTCGAGGCCGACCATGACAGTATCTCTGGCATTGATTTATGAAGATATCGTCAGGTATCACATATAACATCAAGAGATTGATATCAAGAGTTGAGGCTCTGCAAAAAGGTCAATTCCGTTATCCTTGATAGAGAGTTAGTTAACTGCTTTGAACCGCCAAGTCTTGAGACTCGTATCATCTCAACCACCACAGGAACTCGATTCAGAAATGTCACCCAAAACGCCCACGGTATTCCCCAGATTCACAAGATCAAGAGCCATCGTCTCCCTGGGGTAGCATCTTCTCAAACATGAGAGGCTACCAGAGCTCGAGTGGCGTACCCTAACGGTAACGTTCGTGGATGTCACAGATGCCGGGTTCGCATTGGTAACGTTCTACCCAAACTTTAGCTTCAGGTAGTGAGAACAATTGTGGATTCGATTTGCCAGGCTGAGATAAGAGTGGCTGATTTGGGGTTACTGAGGTCATCATCTGCAAGTTGAACTTGGTGATATCTTTCTTGGCGATAGTAACATTTCCATTTTATTGTATCCGTAGATTTCATGGTTGCTTTTCTGATTCCGTTTCAAGACATGCAAGCCGTTGGGCATCTTTTAGTTGTCTCCAAACCCCAGATCAATTTAGGGTCTTCCAGGGGAAAGGCCCGACTGCCAAGCTCCGTGATTGGCCAAACAACACCAAATCTCCAGACTTGACAGCCCGTAACCAGTTGAACGGTTCACCAATAACCAACCGTTTCAAGTCACAACACCCAAGATATACATAGAAATACCAATACGAAGATGCATGCCTCATTACGAAAATTGTCATCCATCTTGCCATCTTGTTTTTAGAAATATGTCACTGGCCCCCGGCAACACCTTGTTCTTCTCGTAACATCCGATAATTAACTCACTCATCACGATAACCCCAAGTCTCAGCTATCTCTCCCAAGCTCTGACCAAGAGGTGAGAAAGGTCCAATTAATTTATATCCGCATGTAACGTTTCCTTTCGCCCAGACTGCGGATACCACGATATCTCATGTTCCACGGCCTGCCTGATTTGGCACTCGTGGATTTAAACTACGTTTCACTTCAGCCGCATTTGCTGGGGTTTGTTGTGTGGTAAACCGAGATAAAGCGATCCACTGATTGATTGATTGATTGATTGATTACCTGGTTACACCGAGTTGGGGTTGAAGATATCGCGATGGAGTCTGTGGTCTTGGCCTTGCTGCATCGTGATAGCGATAGTATGTAACTGATTGATATGCATGTTACGTTGTTGAGATAAACAACTGTCATTGATCTGGTTGCAACTCTGTTTTAGCGAGCCTGCATATAACAATCGCTTCTGATGCATGGGTCATGATTGACGATCCGTGTCCTCGGTACCATGACTTGTTGCAATTAATTGGTATCCACGGTACGGAGACTTTGGTGTAGTCCTATTGCATGGGGTTGTGTATAAGTGTTGCCGTCCCCCATTTTGTGTTCTTGTGTAGAATGGTAGGGGAGCTATTGGATAGGTAGGGTTGTTTAGATATGCAAGGAAGGTACTGCTCTGACAATGGCAGCTAATAAAGTGTGCATGATGATTTACAACAAATGCCGGGGCACAGCCTGTCGTGTTGGCATTCCGGTGACATCCATACCAGCTTATGAATCTGGTGTAAGCAAAATCTCCAATAGAACATCGATTAATCAAGCCACATTTTATGCCCATTGTCCGTAAATCTAACCAGAGAACTCCATACCTATCCTATGATATTTATTTTGGATTATCTGACTGGTGTCAGACTTACAAACCTTGATGGCCTTTCTTTGTCTTGAGGATCAACACGAAAACCATTGCACTCTAGCTTTCCGTAATACTACATATGAGCTCTCTGGACAACTCTTTCTAAACCAAATAAACTTACATTATGCAAATAAATTACTGAAACCAAAAAGACCATTATGATACCTTTACAATGCCATTATTTGTCATAACTCCCATGATCCTCCTTTGTTGAATCTGGCCATCGACATCACGTGAGCCTGACAAATTCTTACACGCTGATTCGCTCGGACAAGATCGGGGAGCCATTCTGACGTACCAGCGGTCTCCGGCAACAAACGCCTTTAAGCACCGAGGAGCCGGGCTTTGAAATCATAAGCCTCCACTATCCATCCACTAAACCTTTGCCTCTCTCGATACCAATCCTCAACCTCAACATCACCACTACATGCGCCCACAATGTTTGCCTCGAGATCGATAACGAGAATCGCCCTGCGACGAGGATGCCCTCTGAGGCAATTCTCAACCTCGAGACCTCTCGCCGTGTCCTACCACTCATATACTCTCCCAACACACACATCGACGCCTCCGAGAAACGACGACGTTCCTGAAACCTCAATAACACAACCTGATCCTCTTCCTAAAGTCCACGAGACACGACCTCCTCCTCAACAACCGCAGCATCCTCAACCACCTAAGCAACAAGAACCTGCGCCAACACAAAATGCTACTCCCGCCACATCGGCATCAGCTCCGAAGCTCAGCGAAACAGAAGCTCAGAAGCCAAAGGCAGCTAGACCGCGACCTAAGCTACGACCGCGCAAGGCCGCTATGAAGTTGACACCCTCTGCGGTGGAGCAATTGCGAGAACTGCTGGATCAACCGGAGCCGAAGCTCATCAAGGTCGGAGTACGGAACCGAGGATGCAGTGGCTTGGCCTATCATCTTGAATACGTTGATAAGCCTGGTGCTTTTGACGAGACGGTTGAGCAGGATGGCGTTAAGGTCTTGATTGATAGCAAGGCGCTGTTTAGTATCATTGGGAGTGAGATGGATTATGTCGAGGACAAGCTTAACCAGCGGTTTGTCTTCAAGAACCCAAACATCAGTAAGTTACCACAGCAATCACAGATCGTCATAATACTAACAGACTTCTCAGAGGAGGAATGCGGCTGCGGAGAGTCCTTCATGGTCTAGAATGAAAGCCACCGTCTGGTCATCGCACCAGTACATACGAAAGAAAACATCACTCACGAGACGACGGCATTCATGCTCGAACGACAGGGATATGTCAGAATCATCCCGTCGTCTCAGCACAAGAGACACGAGAGTCCGGAGATGATCAAAGATCAGCGAGAAACAGCATGCATAGAAGCATTTGCGAGTCGCGTCTTGTAAAAAAACAAAAACAGGAGCCCGTCGGGAGCAGGCATGGTAAACCCGTAACTAGGATCGGCATAATCATTGGCGTTGGGTTAGATTGGAGACATCACCTCCCTCTGTTTGACAAAAACACTATACATACATTCATACATATACCAGCGTGCCGCTTTTTGGTACAGAAATGACGAGACATGGATTAATGAGATAGCCACAGCTAAAGGGATCTTTTGTAGATCAACATGACGAACTTGTGTAAATAATATCATCGGCCACATACTGAAATCCATTCTCGCTGCCCTTTGCCCTTTGTTCTTGTGTCAAGTTCTTGGGTAATGCCATTCAGTAAGCAGAGACTTGCGATGCGTGAGAAGAAGCAGCTCGCCAATGGTTAGTACATTAATATGGAGTAGAAAGGCTAGCTATGATGTTACGTAAATCGGAGAGATACAGCTGTTCTCAAGTGAATTAGGCGCTCAATTTCAACTGGGTGGGATACAGAGTAGAAACCACTGAGAGATAAGTCGGCAAGTGAAGTTTGGTGTATATCCCGATGTTACTTCGCTTGCTTACATCAATCACATAGGTAGTCAAGATGGCCGAGTGGTCTAAGGCGCTGCACTCAAGACGTTGTCTTA
Source organism: Fusarium pseudoanthophilum (assembly GCA_013395995.1). Taxonomy (NCBI): domain Eukaryota; kingdom Fungi; phylum Ascomycota; class Sordariomycetes; order Hypocreales; family Nectriaceae; genus Fusarium; species Fusarium pseudoanthophilum. The sequence continues at coordinate 1,930 of JAAOAR010000704.1, read as the reverse complement.
TCCGGTTAACTGGGTTCTTGCAGTATCGAAAGATTCTTGGGTTCGAATCCCAATCTTGACAATTCATGATCACGTGGATATGATCTCTTTTTGCTGTTTTATGTGGATAGATGATGCCGTGTGATTCATTAGTTTTGCATCCATGACTGCCTTTTACTGTAAGCTGCGTATGGAGTTTGTGTAAGTCAAGAAACTGACCGTAAGCTAGATCTTGAAGGTCACTATGTCTATGCCAATACGGGCTACTGATGAAGGGATACTTTCTTTCCAGAAGTATTCGAGAATTATTCGCCATCTCATATTCTCTTACATGTTACATGTATGCAAGCCAGTCAAGTGTATAGCATTGACCAGTATGGCTGCCCATTGATGTTAGTCACATGACTTCGCGATATGTGTTGCTCTAGATGTTGGCGTCGACCACGCCCTTTGACGTGACGCATCTTTAATGACCGTGATTTAAATCGTGACTCTTCCGTTTACTCCTTGAATTCATGTCAACATTACGAGCCATCACATAGCTAATACCTATAACTTGGATATTCTCCTTCTATATAGCTCAGCGCACTTCACTATTGTACCACATCTGCGGGACAAAGCTATGGCAGCCCTCACCAAAAGCAAGCGACCTCTTGAAGAACAACAAGAAGATCGCAAAGTCAAAGTTACAAAGACCAAGAAACAATCATCACCTACTGCACCAACCTCGCCAGCTGACTTCACCACAATCATGGCTTCTCAACTAGCTCTCATCGAAGCATCCAGCCGCACACCATTCGAGAAGAGTGTATGGACGCTTCTCTGCCAGATCCCACGGGGTAGCTTCTCAACATACGGTATCATGGCCGCGCATTTAAAGTCATCACCAAGAGCTGTAGGCAATGCGCTGCGACGGAATCCATTCGCACCAGAAGTACCATGTCATCGCGTTGTGGCTACTGGAGGTGCGCTGGGTGGGTTCAAGGGGAAGTGGCCTAAAGATGGTGAGGGAATCACTCTTGATGAGAAGAGGAAGCTTTTGAGAGGCGAAGGAGTGAGATGGGATGATAAGGGGAAGGTAATAGGGACGCCGTTTAGTGGATTTACATGAAATGGTCTCTGATGAGACTTTAGCTTTATTTCGTATACCTACAGTAATGATGAACATCATGAAGTCAAAAGACTTGGTATCCTATCACTGGACGTCTTTGTCCATGTGGGGGAAATACGGTCAACAACAAGCCTATTGTAGCCGAAACCCGGAGACGTTTTGGTATACAACGACAACGTTTTTTATTCGTGCTTCACCTTGGGCTCACAGCTCACCCGAGACGGATTTGCATGACCGGTTTTCACAGCTCGGTAGTCTTGTGCCGCACTGGAACAGGTTTGGCGGTTAGTAAAAGAGTGGATCTGGCAGAGCCCTGAGACGGTAGATGATGGATCTTGGTCACCGAGATCCAATGCAATGCAAATGTGACGAGCCCGCGGGAACAGATGGTGGTTGTTATGTCATGCCATGTCGTGTCATTTGCTCGGAGAAGCGATATATTCTGTAGCATCGCCGAGGACGTTGAGGTCAGCTCTGTTACTGTAGATAGATTCAGGTTTAGAGGAACCGGGTAACAAAGGCATTATCATCAAACACGAAATGCACCACAATCAACACAACAATTATTATATCATAATCAAATCGGTGAATGTCTTTTTCCGTCCTACTACTCCGTACCGTACTTGTCTCTGTTAGCCCGACAAATCCCGTGCCCAAAATAGTGGATCAAACCACAGAGCACAAGCCTAGGTTAGTGGTCTGTCTGAGGCTCCTGATTGATTGAGCGCCGTAGCTTCGTGGATTTGGTTTTCCTCGTCATCCGAAAACCTCTTTTTCTACTGTTACCTCCTTGTGACGATCTAAACCGCTCTCTCCCCTTCTCTTTATCCCCCCTCAAAC
>JAAOAR010000702.1:0-25937 GCA_013395995.1 Fusarium pseudoanthophilum | reverse complement strand
ACCTTTTGAGATATCCTGATTTATTACAGGGGGTCTTAAGATAGGTATCTCTTAATATACTGTACTTGCCACTTAGCTATAAGTCCCTCCAATTAAAGGTACCGTTACGTAGTGATCTACAATACGCGATACATTTCTAGCCCCTGCAACCTGTAAGTACTAATGCGGGGACCTAGGAATGAGGGGTGACAGCTGAGGAGTGCTCCAGGTCCATACTGGGTATACGTACCTAGGGGGGGGATAAAAAACGAGACTGGATTTGGTGGTAGATCGGTGGATTTTGGTGGAAGCCAGTCTCGTGTATTTTTTCCCGAGGCGTACGTATCCCGAAGTTCCTCCATACCTCACTTTACAGTGGAGGATGCTGCTGATGAAGTGGCCCTAGGGGCTTCTTCCCACAATCCCTAAAGCAAGGGTCCAAGCCAATCAGAGACTCAATGTAACGGAATCAACGGTCTCATTGACGGACAGCCGAGAATGTCTCCATCGAGCCTTTCTTCTTTTATACAACTAACGGCTTTAGTCGTCAAATGCTCCTTCGACCGCTAGTTTGTTGCGCTCCCGCTCGTCTCGTTTGGGTAACTCCGAATACTTCACGATGGAGACGGAACAACGATGGTAACAAGGAATTGTCCTGTCAAAGACTTCGGAATGTCCCAACTAGGGAGAGCATCTTGGTATCGGAGGGCCGTGAGTCGTTCGACGCCATTGACTGTTGATAATAAACAGAGGGTCTTCAAAGGGGGAAGGGCTCCGGGGCGCGGAACAAGGTGAGGGGATGTGGCCAGCAATTGATATCCTTGGATCGTATAAAAGCTCATGTGTTACAATCTTCACCATCATATCTTTTGAGACACGGCCTCTCTGCTGCTTTCCCCCATCACTTTGTATGCTTTATTTGTTGGAGAAGCAGCACTCAAAATGTCTGATCTCAACCCCCTCGATGGAGGCAACTTCGTCCATGATAACAATCGCGTGGTTGATGGAGGCTCCATTCTGAAGCGTTTCTCTCTTCAGGGCAAGACTGCCATCATTACCGGTGCTGCCGCTGGCATCGGCCTTTCTATCGCCGAGGCCTACGCTGAGGTCGGTGCCAACATTGCAATCTGGTACCGTACCAGCAGCAAAGCTGAAGAGCGTGCTGAAGAAATCTCCAAGAAATACAACGTCTCAGGTAGAGCATTTGCAACTTCCACCCAAAAGGCCAACTTTTAACGAAACTTGTCCAGTCAAGGCCTATCAGGTTGATATGAGAGATGCAGAAGCTGTTGAGAAGGCTGTCGACCAGTCAGTCAAGGACCTTAACGGTCGGTTGGATATCTTCGTGGCCAATGCCGGCATTCCTTGGACGAAAGGTCCCATGGTCGACGGCCCTCTTGATCACTACCGTGACGTTGTCCAGACCAACCTGGACGGCACCTACTTCTGTGCCAAAGCTGCAGCCAAACACTGGCGTCGCCAGAAGGTCGAGGGGACTGATATTGAAGGTCAACCTTTGACAAACTACACATCTGGTAGTTTCATTGCCACGGCGTCCATGAGTGGAAGCATTGTAAACACTCCTCAACTCCAGGCTGCTTATAACGCCGCCAAGGCTGGTGTCATTCACCTCATCAAGAGTCTGGCTGTTGAGTGGGCTCGATATGCTCGTGCCAACGCCATCTCTCCCGGTTATATCATTACTGAGATCTCTAACTTTGTGCCACAAGAGACAAAAGACATTTGGAAAGACAAGATTCCTCTTGGGTATGATTTCTCTATCTCTATACAATCGATTTGCTGACAAGGACACAGCCGTGAGGGCGAGCCTCATGAGCTCCAAGGTGCTTATCTGTTCCTAGCATCAGACGCTTCCACATACGCCACTGGTGCCAACTTTGTTATCGATGGGGGCTACAGTGCTCCGTAGTTCTGATATGTGAGAAATAGAGATATATCACTTGAATATAAAGAACGACGAATCACCCAGGTAGTATACAAATCTCAGCTTCGGCATTATTTTAGAAGAATATACTATACCAAGTTATAAGAGCCTATAGAGAATATGAATATAGATTCAAGAGTCTGCGAGAAACTATTGAAACACATACGACAAGTCTAAAATTTCGCTAATACTCCATAAACAACTCTGTCAACAAAAATCACAATGCTCAAACTGAAATGTTTCTCCTTAGCCGATATACTCGCCCTAGTCCAAGCCATCACCTCACCTGTCCCTTCTAAATTTCTGGGGAGATAAAGGAGAGTGGATGCCCGTGAGACGTAACGACTCTGCCTTCATGGCCGGGCCGTCCTTGATAGTCCCCTGAATTTTGGTGTATTGGCTCTTTTTCTTTCTTCTAAAGGGATTGAACGGAAGTCCTCCTTTGATACCAAGACAATTCTCTTTCTCATCGTACTTGGTCGCATGGAGGATAGAATCTGCAAGTTGGACAAGCTGCGCAAAAGAGTCACTCTTTGGGAGCTTAGTGAGTTCATTACGTCCATGCTTGACGTATTTAACCCCTTCGATCAGCACATTCTCGTCTTTGGTCGTTAAGACTTGGCGCATACCATGTAGGATTAACATAGAACCTTCGACTTGCAGATTGACCTCTGGATCCATCGTTTGGAGAAACTCTTTGCATGACTTGACCCATTTGTCAGCGTCATTCAGGAGGATCTTTGCCAATGTATGATCGCCCTCCCGTAGAGCAAGTTGAAGATAGTTACGAGTTCGGAAGAAGCAGACCAAATTCAGATAGTTGATTCGGTCCACGAGGTTCGGTGCTTCTTCTTGGTCATCGATTCCTTGATTCTGGTTCCGAACTGCATTGACTAGACTATCAACCGTGGTGTAGTTGGGTTTTCCCTGGACTGTGGTACCGCCGTTGCTGACCCGAAGCTCCTCTTTGAGGTTTTGAAGTTTTAACTCCAGTTCCTTCACCCTGTTTCTGCAAGCATCATCCTGGGTGACATTGGACTTTGCCGATTCTGCCGACCAGGGCTTCTTCTCCAAACTTTCCCTGGTTACAGATGTCACGGGTGGGCTCTGATCAGACTCGGAGGCATCTCTGGCGGAAGTCAATGGGGTACCAGGCAGGTGTACGGTAGATGTAGGCGGGATAGAATGTTTGTCGTATTGCATTGAGGAATCCTCAAGGTGCGCCTTTTTCTCTTCCGCCTGGCCCACTGCTGTCATGCCAGGATACAAAGCCGGTTGGCGAATATCTTGTGTAGTTACTAGAGGGCTCGCTTGTATATCTGTCTTCTCTTTTTCCTGTTTGAGCCTTTGTATCTCCATGTTGAGCTTGCTGTTTTCAGCTTGCAGCTTCTGACAGCGAGACTCCCTTGCCTCACACTCTTTGAGGGCTTGTCCTAGCTTCTCAGTTACGTCACGCTGCTGCGTGGCCATTTCGAGCTTCAGTCGAGACATGCTCTTGATGTACTCGTTAACATACTGGACAGGGACATCCTCCTTGTTCCTGCACCAGATTAAGAGAGCTGCATGGAGTCCGTTGTTGGAGATATAATGATGAGCCACTTCCTCTCTCAGTCCAGGAGTTACATTAACCCCTTGTTCCTCCAGGTCTTTGATCTGCTTCTCGGCTTTCTCCATTGGAGGAGTTGTAGGCCGCAAGTGAGGGCCCAGCGGGTTGGGTATACCTGTAGCAGGGTCAGTTATTCTAGCATTATACGCTTTTTGCGCGCTCTTGATGTCGTCATTTGATACTGGCATGTTCCGTGCGAACTGAAATTCACGATCCGGATTGCCACGTTCGGCTTCATGCTGCTTGCTTCCCCACCAGCTGAGATCCTTTGTCTTTCGCTTATCTCTGTAATTGTTGTATGTTTCTACGGTCTCCCGGGCCACTTGAGTCCTGGTTGGTTTAGTTGACGTGGGGGAATCATCGAAGAAAGGCTCGTTCTGGCTATGAGGAGATTCCGAGCCAGTGTCTTTGAGGGATGGTTGTTGGTGGTGATGCACTGTTTGTCTTGTCTCCTGGACCTCTTGCCCAGTCTCCGATTTGTTATCTTGCATCATCTTGAGATTTGGAATCTGGTTCCAGAAGAATCAGAAGAACATTGTCTGAGAATGAGTCTCTGGTTATGGCATGGGCAATTCCTGAGGGTCTAGGAGGCTTTAATAATCCCGGTGGAAAACGGTCCTTTGGAGCTGGACAGGCTTTGTCCATCAAGAGTGACCGTAGAGTGGCCCTCAAGATGAGTGTTCTCTTCGAACAGGGACTTGAGAAGAATGAATACAGGCAAGGCTGGTTAATTGCTGTATCGCGTTCTTGAGAACGTCTTCGTTTGGTGAGCATGTTCCCTCTCATCTTTACTGCAAAGCAACTTCATGGAGAGTTGATTCTGGTGCGCATTCAGTGTTTAGTATAAGGGTCATTTCTTTTCCATATTCCCCCCCTCAGTAGGCCAAGTAACTTGGTCTTTTCTAAGGCACTGTTCATCGATCATTTTGACGTCTTGTGTCCGTCCAAGTTTATCGACAGCTTCTGTCTCGAACCAGTGAATATTATGACAATATAGACCCTTTTGAACTACAATCGCCCACTCCCAGACTCTTGACGCTGATATTCTGTGATGGTTGTACAAGCCTAACTTAGGTACTCGAATCGAGCCCTTTGTTCATCGCTTATTAGAGCTGCCAATGCGAAACAAAGGACCACCGCAAAGTCGTGCTTAATTTATCGTACTTATTCTGGATTGACCGAAAGATTTGGTTTTCAAAGATAGAACTCTTAGTCGGCAAGCCTCAATCGTTTGTTGAACAATATATTATTTAACCACGTTTATGTATAAATCTCTTTGTCAATCTCAATGAGGGTGGTGAGGTCCATACAATGTCCCAATACTGCCTCAATGACCATTTCTTTCTTCTTCTTTTTTCTTTTTTGACTCCAGTATGACAAGGTTATTAAGATATGGTAGTATGACTTGTACTATCAATACCAGACAATTCCTCTCAGAATGCGTTCCACGCTGGTGTCCTCGATACTATGTCTTCTGACCCTTCTCCAGTATACACCCTGTCTTCCACATGCACCGAAAACTCAGTAGTTAACTTGATGCCTCTTTCATTCTCCAACATTGCGAATCCAGTGACTGATTCAGCATCCGATGCCTTCCTCTTCCCTCTCAAATCTCTTGGCTGCCCGTGGATTGAGACGTGAGGGTTTGCAGTCATGTAGTCTCTGTGCCAAGAATCATTCAGGGGCTCTTGGGCGCTGCTTCGAGATAATTTCCTCATGTTGTAATGATTATAGCACTGGTTGTTGGTCCACTCGAAAAGGGGCTGGAAAGCAGGGAGACAACTGCACCAGAGACCCGAGTTGATCTCCAGGGGGAAGAATGGTGCTACTCGAAGGCTGTTGTAAGTTCTATAGTATATGTCAGTTCTCATTCTTAATACACCGCAGTGGTTGACTGACATGTCTACATTGATGTTGGTTGTAAGCAGAATAATGAGCCTAGTCATTGTTGAAACAACGGCAAACAGTCCAAGCAGAAGCATCAACATCATCTTGATGACTTGAGCTCGTGTCTTGTTGGTTGACGCTGAAACCCATATGCAGAGGCAGAGTATCACGACGTTGAGAATAGTGGACATAATCGAGTGAGCCCATCTCATACGAGACAGGCTATATTTCGAAACGCATTGTCTGTCTGGTTTTGCGGCGTCGAATACGTCTCTATTAAACTCAGTCTCCGACTGTTTTACGAGGGTGAGAAAGGAATCAGCATACGATACCGGGCTACAGGACAAAAGGACAAACAAGAATGAAGTCACAGCAGTGATTATGGTTGCCACAGAAACCCCATAGACGCATGTCATAAAAGACTCTGCAGGCTCAGATCAGTAATAGGAACTTGTAAGTGAGTGATTGTCTTACTCTCTCTGTTGATGCGAGGAAGATAAGCAAGGATTGATAGCCTGACAAATCCACCAGCCAAGATGAAAACTAACTTGTCGACAGGAAATAGCTGTAGCAATGAACAGTCAATGTCTGGGGTATACTTGTAGAATTCGATGCTTAGGTACATACTGACAAAAGCTGAAGCAACGTCTCTCTCGGCACATCCTGTACGTGATATCCAACACCCTTGGTCAAGAGGACGATTTCTATACAAGAAAAGCTCATGACAAGGCCCTGGTCATATGTTAGTGTGCTCTGGTTTTGATGGGATGTTACAAGGAGTATTTACCCAGGCTACAACAGCCAACCCATCATCCCATCCAAGATTCTTGGCCATAATGCCACGAACATACAATCGCAGAATCATCAAGATATTAGTGATGACCATCAAGGCGACGTTGAGGTCGAAAACAGATTGGCCGTTGCCGTGCCTGGGCTGAAAGTCGGCCCTTTCCAGGACCACCATCCTACCCAATCGAATCCGTCGCCGTCGTCGTGATGGTGATAGTAGTGGTGATGGATATAGCCCGCGTCTTCTCGTCGTCGTCGTTGTACTCGGAAGGACGGCTTCTACCGAGCTTGCGATTGATGATATCCGATATCCGTGCAAATGAGCAAGACATTGGTGATAGATACGAAGAGTCACTCAGTTTCTGACATAGGTGCCTGAGCATTTAGAAGTGCTGTGTGTGTTGGAGGAGAGAGGAATCGTGGTCCATGGGGGTAATCGCATTCTTGAGAGGGAGATGACGAGCCATGGCGTACGCTTCCAGACAGTTTTGGACATTCTTGGGCATAGGTCAGAGGTCTATAAAGCCACATTGTCGTCCATCGAGAGCCAAAACGTTGGTGGGAGTTTCTCTTGGCCGGACCTGGCTAAGCGCTGTTGATCTTCTCTTCTTGATCATGAGACATCTTGAGCCAAACCCGTGGCCACGTTTACACGAGGGGCCCTCTTTCAGTAGGATATACTCTAAACTTGGAGGGACAGGAATAGTATTGGTATAGAGTTGGCAGCTTATTTTGAGACCTCATGCCAGCCTTCATCAACCCCCTCATCTCGACTCCTAAAATCACAGCAGCATAGTTGAGAGAGGCTGGACCACTAGGAACCCGACTCTACAACGACCAAGTAGTATGAGATAGAAGATACCAAACTCTTGGGACCTGTTTCCTGCTATTTCTTGGCTGCTTTCTCTAGGTATGTACTGTGAAGCCAGTGGCGATCTCGCAACAGTGACTCGGCTTCAATCCAATAGATCGATTGTATTCACGAATGGGTCAAATATATTTCCGATAGCGTCAAATCTGGCCGATCCGGTCGATCTTGTCTTACCCTCCCGTTCCTGGCGAGGCGCTAACTCGGCACAAGCATGCCTCTGTGCCTGGCATATTGTACCTACATCGTGGGCCGTAACCCCTGCATTCCAGTCAATAATACCACTATTGACAGACCATCTTGGCACTCTAGGTTTCGCCTTTGACTGTCATGTTATGCTGAACGATCTGCGCAGCTCCGAGATTAGAGTTGGTGGCAGTCTCTCGTTGCATGAATGGTGCAAGGATAACCAACATGTGTCAAGTAGCCATTTGCGACCCTACTACAACATGGTACAAGGTTTCGTTGAAATCATCTTCTGCGCCCGCAATAGCCCTTGAAACACGTTCACAAGTTTCCAGAGCTTATCAGGTATTGCCGGGGAGTCCATGCATTTGAAAGAGACTGTGGAAACATAACAGGGAAGTATTGGCACCAATGTAAAATATGGTTGATGTAGCCAGACGAGTTATACATGAACCTAGCTAGAGTTTGAGTTCCCTCAGTGAAGAATGACAATCTTAACCAAGTCTAGCAAAAACTGACCTGTTCTTGTTGAGACTGGTCAATTATCAAAGCCGTGGCATCTTATCGTAACATCGAATATCAGTGCACCTGGTAGTTACCTTCTGGGTATTGTTTGGCACAGGAACTCGTTCCTTGATAAATCCACATTAACCTAGATGCGACGCAGAGGCAGGTGCCCGACTGGACGCATACATATATATATAAACCTAATATATAATTCAGAACCGCCGCCCATACAAGTAACAATTGGAATCCAGCATCTTGAAAAACCCCAGTGTCCTCAGCCTGAGAACCATAAATTCCAACACCTTTCAGCACCCAAAATGAATAAAATATCCCACAGGCTGCCTGTTCCTATCATTGCCTGTAGATAGCCTTATCATATATCATATCACAGCGAGTAAGCCAGCCAGCAGCGCTCCCTGAAACCGCACCCAACCACCCTCCAGTATAACAACAGGTAGTAGCTCAGGTTTGTAATCAACTTCCCCGCCAACTTGGTTACCACAGTTCTCCGTCGGGAACCATATCCTTTGGTGCATGACTCCTCTGTTCTGCCCTGCAGCTATTTCGTGATGCACGCACAGCCGCCAGATTCAGCGGTGCGGGTGGTCCCTTACGCGGGGCATTAGGGTCTCGAGGACTCGGGGGCCTTGGCACCGGCTTCGGATGCGCAGGCAGGCCCATGGACCCCTGTGGAAGCTCTGGTGGTCCAGCTGAGTTCCGGTGTTTTGGTGACGTCGGTGAGATCTGTTTGCGGATGTCGGGGTCATATAAATGGTGGACTGGATGGCCACTAGGGGTGGGAGATTGTACAGGGGTCGGTCGACTCTGACGCTTGATGCCGCGAGGTGATGTAGGGGCCCAGGCATCAGCAAAGGCATTGCCTGGGTGGATGGCTGTCAAGAGGGCTGCGGCTAAGAAGGGGAGAAGTCCTCCAACAACCATGAAAGCAGCCTCGTTCTGGAAGACATCACCCGAAACACCATCTGCAAACTCGACAAGCCGATAGAAGGAGTAGACAATCAAGAGAGCAGATGCCATCTCCATTGCTGAAGACGATGTTAGTCTAGGAGAGTTATTCCGCATGGCAAGGACGTACCTAGGAGGAACTTCTTAAATCGAGAAGAAGAGTAAACCTGTGAGTGCCGGGCGTCAAGGGTTCCTCGACGAGTGCTCAAGCTGAGGGTGAACCAGAAGTGTAGCCCGGTGCACGCTATCAGTGACAAAGCTTGAATGGCCAAGCCTGTAGCTGTGATGGCTGCCCCTTGTTTCCGCTGCTCAAGTCAGTATAATGATAATGATTTGCTTCTATCGTTGAGATAACATACCGTGACTCCATTGGATTCATATGCCGTAAAGACGATGCCGATAAGCTCGAACAATACAGTGACTGCAGCGAGTCCCCAAAAGACGAGCCCAGCTACAAGTGGCCTAAAAGGACAAAGTGGCTCTCCATAGATACCGAGGATGTGAGGAAGGATTATGAAGATGGCAACACTAATCAGCGATGGCCCCAAGACTGTTCCGAATAAAAAGAGGAAGAAGTGGCTCTGGCTATCTCGCTTCGAGTGAAGCAGAATGCGGCCAACGAATCCTAGTACTTCGAGAAAAAGTCCGGTGGTGAGTGCGAGGGAGAAGAGGTAGGTCTTGGACCGGATACCAAAGTAGATGGCGGCGAGAGCAAGGAGAGCAAAGACAACAAGCAACACAGCATTGCCCCCTACACTGGGATTGTATGAGTAGAAGCCATCAGAGGCCGGACAGGTCGTTCCACAATCGCCTGCCATCGTCGGGTGTCAACCAACAAAGGCTGGCAAATTATCATGGCAGGCTGACAACCAAGTCAAAAGCAAAGGGGGACTCGGAGAATAAGACGGGATGGCTTGGCCCCCATACATATAGACAGACTGATCAGAACTCTACTATCTGCCATCTGCCTGGTCTGGGCGGAGCCCTGCATGTGAGGCTCTGTACCCATGGGGCGCTGCAGAGAGGGGGATCACTGTTGGGAGGGCCATGATGCAGTGCAACAGTAAAGACAAGCTAGACAAGGTCTCAACGGGTGAGACGGGTATTCAGCCTTTACTAAACGGCACTTTGGGCGGCCCAATAGCGAACAAGAACGACTGCCTTAAGCTCGAACCATAATTGATGTAAGAGCCAACACGACCAATCAAGCTTGGTCATGATCGACGTTGAGGAGCACAAAGTTACATGGTATCCAGTCCTTGCAAAGTGCCAGAGTGAAGAGGAAGGGCATCAACGGCATGAAGCATCAAAGAGCATGTGGTTGTTGGTTGTTGGTTGTTGGATCCTTGCAATCATAATAAGCCAGGATGGCATCCGTAAAGTGGTTTTGCAAGGTTTGTGATGGGTTGGCATGACTAGGTAGGACGACTGCACAGAAATGGCTATGCAACTCAAAACATGACATGGACAGAAAAGGTGTAACTTATCCGGAGCCTGCCTGACAGGGTTGTATAGCCCAGGATCATGAATATGTATGTACATAGCAATCTCTGCCTGCAAGAGACAAATCTTGTTCCATTGTCGTTGCGCTGGCTAAGATGGGGGGCGGGCTAAGTGTGCCAATCACGAAGGGATAAAGGCGGGGAAACGGCGGCAGCCCGCACGGCACAGACGCAGCGGGCGAGCGGTACAAGGCCACGAAAGCGGCCAGGCTTTGTCGTGGTTGGTTGACGAGCGCGAAATGGGGCGTTGATGGTCTTTGGGCGGCAAGCGGCCCGCATGGTGCCATTCCGCGAGCTCTTCTAACGCGAGTGGTGATCGGGAGTTACCATAAAGTCGCAAGCACCTCGACGTATGTGACTCGGAAGTGGATGGGTCATGTCATGATCCAGAGCTTCGCGGTGCTGCAGAAGCGCGGAGTGATTCCGGGACACATCATACAGGGCTCATAAATTGGCGTTGCGAAGCGCGGCGTGAACAATGCCGATCCTGACTCAAAAGGAAAGCTCGTCGACCTCGGGAGAACTCGAACGACAAACACCAAGTCGACAGACGGGACCCTGGATATGCAGTTGGTTCGAGATGCAGCACACATCTCATGCCAAATTGTGGGCGTTGAAACACCTCGGCAGAGGGTCCGTGAGCGCTATGAGGTGTCGATCGCGGGCTTTTCCTGCCCTGACAGACTCAATGCCGACAAAAGTATCGTGCCAATTGCGGTCTGTATCCACCTCCGTGTTGTTGATATGTGATGGATGTGTCAAAGAACTGTGTTGGTTGATATCTTGTCGGACGTTATAGTGGAGATTGCGACAGGCTTCGGGGCTGGATCAAGCAGGTGACGCTCATGGAAAGTTGTCATCACCAACACTCTTCATGCGTCCTGCGCATCTATCTGCATTGCAAAGCACCTCGTGCTTGGCTTGGGCGTTGCCTCCCTGCCCTGTCTATGATACCAGCATTTCCAATCTCGAGGGAATTGATCTTCGAACCTTCTCCACCAAACATCTTATAACTCAGCGCGGCACAGCAGAGATGTGACCGCGTGAAAAGCTTGGGTTTGTACCCCTGCTTGAGGGACTTTTGGTAGATTGCCCTCCATGAATTGGGTTGAAGGGCCACAATCTCGAGTTGCCAGATTTGTACAGAGTATGGAGTACTTATCTTACTAATCTACCTACATACAACAAAAAGCTTGTCGGAGAAGCGGTACTAAAGCACCCGATCATCCAAGCCACATGCGCCACATTATCAGTAATTAATTAGCCACAGTCACCCCTCCTTCATGTCAGGTGCGGTGAGGCCTATCGCGGGGCTTGGCTCAGGCTGAGTAGCCTTGGTGACGTACATCCAACTAAGTAAACCCAGGTTTCCCGTGCAAACCGTCTAAGAAAGAGTCAATGAGAATCGATCAAGTTTCTTGATGCAAAGAATGCAAGACTGACAGATCGTTGAGCTGTTCGAGAGGATACGCCAAATTGTGAAACGCTCCTTCAAACCAAGAGTCTCTCGTGGAGACCTCTAGCTTAGTACCTATATCACGCTCAGCTCACTCCAGCTCACGACAAACATTATTGGACTGTTAGGTCCGAGTTAATCTCAGATCCAGCACTCACGTCACACAGGGGCCCTCTCATTCTCTCATTGTCAGTATTTTCCTGGCGCTCGGCCATCATGTCTATTCGAATAGCGCTGGACAACCAGCCTGAGTTCTATACCAACCTCGACTTGGTGCAGGGCCGAATCATCCTGGGCCTCAACCGCGCCGAGCAGATTGGAAGCATTGTTGTCAAGCTTGAAGGGGAATCGGGAACAGCTCTACAGGCTCCGAATGCCTTTGATCCACAGAACATGGCCAGGCTACAACCTAGCCCTCAACGGCCTCCTGGCAGCACCGCAGCTGAGAACCATAAAATCTTGTACAAACTACAACAAGTTTTTCCGGATGATTATTATGCGAGCTCTTCTAACCCTTACGGCGCATACCCCCTGCAAGCAGGCGAGCACGAGTTTCCTTTCAAGTTCAAGCTTCCCATCAATAATGCATGCAGCGACCCAATGGCTATGTCGAAAATCGGCGGCATGGCCAACGTTGGTGGTTTTGGGGGCGGAGGAATGTTTGGCATTGGTGGTGTTAGGGTCATGGATGGTAGCAAACAACTCTACCTTCGCCATGTCACCCGCACACTACCTCCCTCATTAACAGGATATCCTATGGAGGCAGAAATTCGATACTACATCAAGGTTACAATCCAGAGACCGGGATTGCTCAAGGAAAACTGGCGGTATCAGATCGGTCTGAAGTTCCTCCCTATTGAACCGCCCCGGCCAAAGCCGACAACCCAGGAGGCCTTTGCTCGCCGCCCCTTCACATTTCGGCCAATGACCCCTCAGGCAGAGAAGAAGCGATCCTCTCTCTTCAACTTTGGAAGCGGCACAGATTCAAAGTCAGCCTCTGCTCCAGAGCCATCTGCAGATATTGCACCAGCTCCAGCAATCGAGATTTCAGCACGCCTTCCTCACCCAAGCGTCCTGACTTGCAATAAGCCTGTTCCCCTACGGCTTATCGCCAAAAAGCTCAACAACAATCCAGAGCAAGTCTATCTAGTGTCGTTCCAGATGGAGCTTATAGGCCGTACTGATGTCCGCGCGCTCGAGCTTCAGAACCAGAAGATCAACCGATGGGTCGTTGTGTCAAACCCCAACATCAACATCCCGTTGACTACAGGGCCTGCTGACGAAGTTGGGAGTGAGTTGGTGATTCCAGACCATGTATGGAAGAATTTGCCTCTTCCCAACACTGTGGCGCCCTCATTCGTCACTTGTAATCTTTCTAGAAGGTACGAGCTCGAGTTGAAGCTTGGTCTAGCCTGGGGTAAGCCAATAAAGGGCATCACCAACAAGAGCCCCCCGGTCATCCTCCTACCGCTACACTTTGCGCAAGTCGAGGTTTATTCCGGTATTACACCGCCTCCTGAACTCGTTGAATCCGCAAGATCAACGCGGCCAGGGCGTGCAACCTTCACGAATAACGTCCCGCCCCGTCTGCCACCCAGGCAAAGCTCAGTTTCCTCAGCGCCAGTGTCAGCTCAACAGCAACGGCCTTCTCAAACGCCGAACCAGGTTCCTCCTCAGCCAACCCATGATCCCCTCTATCCACCACAACTAGCTCCGGGTCAAGAGGCACCTCCATATGACGATGCTCCGCCCAGCTATGACGAAGCCATCGCGGAAAACCTGGCTGGTCCCTTCGACGGCATGCAGGCACGGCCAGCCTACAGCGGTGTCACGAACGAGAATGCGCCAAGCCAGTTACCTCCCGAAAAGAGTTGAAGGGACCCAAAGCATGAATTGTCTGGATAAATGCTTTAATGTGCTGATGATGACGATAATTCTGGGTGTTGAGGGTTTTGATAGGACTGAGAAAGGGAATGAAGGGTTCATTCCGATACTGGCTCGATCATGGTGCCATTAATTCGTCATTTGATTGTAATAACGACAGGTTGTTGAGGTCTTACTCTCATAGTGCCTTTCATGTGCTGTTCTCAGAGGAGTTCTTGCTTAAGTACTGGCACATATACATCCTAGACCCAGGCTTGGATGTAACTCCAGTACCATCTTATTGTCATACATAGTTTGAGGTTGTCGTGGATCTAGAATCCCATTGTTAGTAGTGAGGCATAGATACCGAATACCTACCTAATCAGAACATTTCCAGCTCAGTTTACGAAACATTTACTTTGACTTTAGAGGATCAGTTGCAGTAAAGGCAAGATCATTTCCATACACTTGCAGTAGGTAAGCAGCGTCTTTGATGAATGATATGAGTATAAGAACAGTGTGATCGCAGTTTTCATCTGCCGACAGGCTGTCATTTCACCAAGCACTGAAGGCCCAAGTGAAAGGGGAAACCCGAATATCTATCGACATTGAATATGGGTGACTAGAGATAAGACCTAAGCCCCAGAGATTACATATCATAAGGCTTTTTACAACATTGCAAAATATTTACAGTAATATTTAAACTATAAGCCAACAATCCCATGATAAAGAGTTGCTCACTCTACCTTTTTCGTAGACGCGGAGCGCAAACGCAACAATTCCACCCATACAAAATAAGTATCACACGCATTCGCGCCGTGACGTCACCAGTTCACGACATTCGTTCCACTTGACTTAGGTACTGGATCTCTACACCAACACTTCTATCACATTGCGCCCATGCGACTCGACAATCCATGAACAGATCGGTAATATGGCGCAGCGCGCCTGCTTTACCCCTATCTCGGCAACTATACGGCGCGCAATGCCATCGAAGCTTCGCTTGCAGCGCTTACCTTGCACGTGAGCATGATCCGAGGATAAAGGCCCTGGGCCGGGAAATATCTGACGACTATGCGATAATAAGAGAAAAATACGGTACCGCATCTAATCCCACTGTGTGAAGTTATCTTGCTAATACTTTGGGCGATAGAGACTCCAAAGTATCCCATCGTCCTCGCCCATGGCCTCTTTGGCTTCGCTGAACTCCGTCTCTCTCCATACTTTCCAGCTGTCGAATACTGGCATGGCATTCGTGATGCCCTCACTGCGCAAGGAGCCACCGTCTTGACGCCTACTGTGCCTCCATCATCCTCTATTGCCGATCGCGCTACTGCTCTCCGCTCCGCCCTTGAAGCCCACGCTCCAATGCCCGAAGCCGTCACAATTGTCGCACACAGCATGGGTGGTCTTGATGCCCGATATATGCTTTCGCACCTCGCTCCGCTCCCAGTCCGCGTTGCGGCTGTGGTTACCGTTGCAACACCGCACCGAGGAAGCGCATTTGCGGACTACCTCCTTGATGAAGAAGTCTCACCACTGCACCATTACTTGCCTCAACTTTATCAGACATTTGAAAAAGCTGGTCTCGGTACAGCAGCGTTCTCGCAGTTGACGAGACGCTACATGGCTGAAGAGTTCAATCCGAGCACGCCGGATCAACCAGACGTGCGGTACTTTTCGTACGGAGCGGCAGTGGAGCGGCCGGCACTGCTGAGTCCATTTCGGCACCCGCACGCCGTCATGACACAGGCCGAGGGACCCAACGATGGACTTGTCAGTGTGGAGAGCAGCCACTGGGGCACATACAAAGGCACGCTCCTTGGAGTGAGCCACTTGGATCTGATAAACTGGTCCAATCGTGTTGGCTGGACAGTCCGGGAGTGGATGGGGATCAAGAAGAATTTCAATGCTATTGCATTCTATCTTGACATAGCCGACATGCTAGCGAAAGAAGGTTACTGATACGGTATCCTCTGGTCTGCATCATGGCATGCATGAGTATTCTACGACACGCGATCCTGATATCTAAGAGATGGGATAAACATGTAAAAGTAGCTGTCATAACAGACATGAAATGAGTCGGCGCCACTTCAGATTAGGGGTTTCACGAGGCTGGAGTTTGTTTTTGGAACTAGGTTTCGAGTAGATGATTATTGTTGATTGCTTCAAACGAGTAGGTATCAGTAGCATTAGAAGATAGAATACAGCCACCTTGCCGCGAACACTCGACGAGAACCCGCCCTCCAGCACATTTGCCCCACGTGATCCGGTGGTATGTAGGTATGTACAATAGATTTGCCATTCAACTCTGCTATCCGTAACAGATTGCGTTGGCAGTTGACAAGCGAGGAATTGGTGAGGGACGTAACCGGCAACATTTAACTGGAATACGGGGTCACAGTCGGTCACCCGATGTGTCGCAGAAGGCACCTCGTCGTAACACCACGTCTACCTGAGGCTCATAGTCCAAAGACGCTCATGACTATGCCTCAGGTCACGTTCCACTCTCCTTAACGTCGGCCTCATCCGCATCAAACGGCTTAGACGGTAGAGGCCTTGTTGGCCTTGCGAGCAATGGCCTTCCTGTAGAGGAAGAGGCTGAGAAGCCCAATGGCGACTATCGACAAGATTAGCATTGTTATCAGACATCGTAGGTAAAACACATGACATACCAACACCAACAATGCAGAAGACAACAATAACACCAGGCTCCTTGGCGGCCCAGTTTTGACGCTTGGCAAGCTGGTGGACGACCTCGTCGCGGGTCATGAGTGACTTGATGGCGGCCATTGTGTCTGGAGTGGAGAGATTGCTAAGGAAGACATGTTAGCAACCGAGTTTTCCTTGGCTCCGCGCCGCGATAAAGTGGTCATAGGCAGACAAGACAGCCCACGCTTTCGCAAATTCTCGTCCTCTTCCACTAGTGACAATGTCGCACCAATTCAAATGGATGATAGCGGCGATGTTGTTCAATTGAGCTGCATAGGAGCGAGACCAGAGCGATTCATCCAGGAAATGTTTTGATGGAATTCTTGGCAAATGTCACTGAGGACACTGACGCCGGCATTTGCGCCTAGGATTGCGACGACGTGCATGACTCCAGGAGTGAGTAGACGACCATTACACAGGAATTGGCTTGACTATCGAGCGTACAATGGACCCGGAGGCGGACGAGAAGAGCGAAAGTAGAGCAGCGTGACTGCGAGTAAGGAATTGGCCTACCTTTGCGATCTTGAAGGGTGATGAAGAAGCAGCAAATGAATCTGGTCGCGAAGGCGGGCTCTTCTGTGGTTTTGTTGATCAGCTATCTGACACCAAAAGTCACCCAAGAGCTGTGAAAAGTGGGGAAAGCAGCGTCACGACCCGCGAGAAATCAGACTTTGTCCCAAACGAGGGAAAGGGATTCTGTACGTAAAATGGGTCCAGATCCCGGGCAACACCAGCTAAGAGAGGTCAAGGCGAGCGAGCAGGGTCTCTTTCAGTGGTTGCTTGGGTCCATGGTGTTAGTGGATACAAGCCCCCAGGGGGGTGAGCATCTCCATCGGGGGAGAGCAATGAGGTGTGGTGCGACGGAAGCCAGGCTTCGAGGAGGCGCCAGGTGATGCCCATCAGGTACCTGTCCTATCTCGAGACTCTGAGGCTTTTTGTGCCCTGTACAATGCTACCAAAGTCCAAGTACAGGATTTGGCGCACCCCCGAGTGCCCCGGATGAGGTGGATTTCCATGGAGGTGGTGATGATAATACTCCAATCCAAAGACCAGGGGGAGTGAAAACCAGACTGGGGCTTATGTACATACAAGGTGGGACTTACAAAAACGGCAGGCTTTGTCTGCTAGGAACAAAACAAAAACAGAGCAATTGTCACTGGCAAGGATGTACTGGTAGATCGATTGGAATTTGCTTATATGGGTGTGTCTGAGTGGCCGAAAGAAGGGAGTTTTTGAGGTGCGAAAAGGAGTATTGGTTGTACCTAGGACGATGCTGGGGTGGACAAGACAAGATTAGCAGATGAAAGACGAGATATTTCAATCCGTCTTTGGGAAGCTTCGCTGATGGTGAGAAAAGGTGAGGTAGGTTAAATACCTACCTTCGCGCGCTACCCCCCCTTTTGAACAGGTCGCTGGCCAGGTTTTTAGGGTTTTTGAACAGGCCTAATTAGCCTTATTAGCTTATAGGAAAACATATGGTTGTGCTAGTTATTGTTGAAGGATAAGCTGTTAACCTGAATAGGCTATAATCGCTTATTAGGTATTTCTCTTCTGTTGTGACTGATATTACTTTTAGCCTGACCTAGTTGATAGGCTTAATAATGCGGACTAGGTTGCTTAAGGTGATAGGTATCTTAACTAATTAGCTGTTAGAAGCCCGGCCTGTTAGCCGGTTAAAGTGGCCTAAAGTGGCCTAAAGTGGCCTAAATTGGCTTATAGGGGTGTTAAAAGTTAATTATAATAGGTGCTAAAAAGGCAAAAAAGAGATATTGCGAGAGCCTCTCTTTTTAAGGCCTCTTTTTTTAAGAAGTCAAGGCTGTGGTTTGAACCTGCAGCCTTGGCTGAGGTATTGAATTGATTAATGATTATGCCGCTAGACTACTGGCTAGGTGATCTAGTTGCTGTTGTAAGAGTGATTAGTTATTTTGGTATATATTATGATAGAGGTAGGTGTAGGTATAGGTGCAGGTACTTCTGTAAGTGACTGACTGATAGCTGTAGTGCTGAAAAGGCTATTAGGTAGGTTAAACCTGTTAACCTGATTGACAGGCTGCTGATACGGTCAGTAACCTGCTGACTGTTAAAGGCCTATATCTTGATATTAGTTAGTTGACTATAGCAGGCTGGTCAGTTAGAAAGAGGGCTATTTTTAATAGTATAATATTGAGATGTAGGCTGCCGACTGTGACCAGGTTGCAGGCTATATTAGCAGCCTGTTATGCCCTAAAATCCTGGCCCAAGCCCTGTTCAAAAATGGGGTGAGCCTTGTAGGTAGGTAGGTACACCTATGACGACGCGAGTGTAGACGATAATGGCAAGGGCCAGGTCACGGAGTTGGAGTAGTAACTTCCCAACTTACAACGAGGGATATTCCAGGCACCTCTTTCTCTGTTACCGCTCTGAAATCTGATTGATGAATGGCTACCTATCATTCATCGCAATCAATAATCGCTCACTTAATTGACTTTTTATCTGAATCGACGCAGCCCATACGTACCTCATTCCGAGGTAGCCTCCATGTCACCAGATTACAAAGACCCGATACTCGTATCACTCAATGCTTGGTCAATTCCGCTCTCCACGAACGGGCCGCCCATACAGCGACGCTAGTCCCGGTGCAAGGTACGAGCGGAGATACACGATGAGTCTGTACATACTGCTCGACATTGCCGCGGGAAAAGAGAGGGAAAAGTTGCTGGAACACACCAACAAGTAAACAGCTCGCCTTGACCAATGCGCAACTCGGAACACGGCAACTGAAGAAACGGTGCGGTGAGATTGTCAATCGCCCATGTGGGTCGAGGCTCTATACCACTTGCATCCATCCATTAATGGGTTCCACGGCCCACGAGGGAGGAAGCCAAAATGCCTGCAACAAGCAAAGCTCGAGGTCATGAATATCACAGTCTACACACGGTACAGTGCTGCTTTTCCAGCAAGAACTTGCGCGAATTTACTTCTCCAATAGGTAGGCAGGCAATTGCCCATGGAAGGCTGTCGAGTCTGTCCCTTCGGCTGCAACGGAATCGATTTAAATGGGTACCGCCTCCATCCACCATAGAAAGCCCATCTCTGGTAGGACGATGGATATCATGCACAAGAGATTGCGCGAAGTCTCCGAACGGCGAAATGACGACAAATCCAGTATCCAGCCTCGTGCCCGTTCCTGGTCGGTTCTCGTAAAGTATCGGCTTGCGCTTCTACGTTGTTGTTTTTATTTGCAGCCTCTGTTTAATTACATGAGTTATGGGAGATGAAGGCCTTGCCAACTTGATCAACACCTGTGTCTCGGCAGCTCTTGAGGGGCCAATCAAACAAATGCGCAAAAGCTTAGCGCTGGCTGTTGTCTTCATAATACCTATGGCATGAGCCATCGCCAAGCTTCCAAACATGCACCTATTGCCCTTCGATTGTGCTTCAGGCTTTGTTGCTTCTGGTGATCGTATCGCGAGAAATATTCTCTTAGCAGGCTCCGAACGGATGGCGGCCTCGGGCACGCCGCCGCTCTACAAGGACTTCTTTTATCACTCTCATTTTTCACCTTGTTACCTGGGCCTGCTAGGTTCCATCCGAAGGGAAGATCCTCCAAAAACCAGCTCCCCACATCTTTTCCCCGAATCTCCACAATTGTATGCGACACTGTGCAAGCTAAAGCTTTGCTTGACCTGACATACAAGGATCCAGCAACCGAGTCTGAAATCAAGCCTTATCGACCCAGTTTCAATGCCGGGAAGAAGCATGCATCCTTTGTTTCCGGTGCAATCTACGAACTTGTGACCGACGGTCATCCAATAATCAACGTATCAGAGAAGACTTTGAGATGAAAGAGGTTGCTAGCACCAGGGCCCACGATCAACATTTGTCGCCATCCTCAAACAAAGTCTCATCCTGTTGACTTCTAATGACTCTGAATAACACAACATGTGTTTGCTGCTGCATGGCATGGGTCTACCAGCATCATGAGAGAGCCCTGGGCTGCCGGCTTGGCGTGCAAAGTGGAGAGTCGATATCCCATGGCTGACCACTGAAAACATACGGATAGGTGCCACGGCAAGCCTCGAAACTCTCTCCATGGACATCTCATCAGTTCTCTTTTCCATATCCGATGTGGTTTATTCGCAGGCAGGATTGTCAGCTGGTACTCGTCGAATTTAGAGGTCAGTATTCCAGGCCCGGGCTTCGATTGAAATCCCGGCTGGAAGTCCCGGGGACGAGGGATAAAACGGCTATGGTCTGCAAGGTTTCGCGCCCTAGCTGCCGACTTGTGGCCGGGACACCTCGCTATCACTGGGAGCTCACCCCAGCGCGACAACCGCTTGCGTTAGTGTGATGAGGTCATAGGCCATTAGTGCGTAAAGCTGAAGGAGAGCGCTTTTCGAAAGACCTATCATGCTTTTCTACAGCAACGATTCGCCTTCCTGGGTCGAACTGAAAATCCTTACCAGCCTGGCGAGGTTTTGCTATTACTGTTGTGTGAGTACGGCTGTGGCCGGATGAGCAGACCAAAACATACACACATATACTCCGTACATTGAGGCGTCCCAGCAGCCGGGGCCGAGCTTGGCCAGCAACCGCCTACGGAAATGAGAATATCGAGTTTTGGAGAAACACGGATGCGGTCAGGGTGGTCTGGGGGCTTTTGTATTTGCTGGGGGTTCGACATGCCTTCTAGCCTTCCAGAAGCGATAATGTTGCGAAATACCGACCCTGCGTACGGCCCAAGCTAGGAACGAATCCGCGGAAGTATGGGGTGCGTAATTAGTGATATAATACCTACAGAGAGTATCGTCACCATGAAACCCGACTCTGAGACTTCGCGCCTAGCAACACCGAATGGGTTAATTGCTCTAGGAGAGGTTTAGAAAACTTAGGACCTCTATCTTAGGCGACAAAAAGATTTAAGCAACTCTAGCTCAAGCTTGGGGGCTCTCTACTGGGTTTAACCTAGCATTCACTTATACAGTCTCGGGCAAGTTTTCTTGCTCCCTATAAGGCAATACTAAATCATGTATATAAAAATCGGGAAATATATATATAATAGTATCTATACTAAAATACACTAACTAATAGTAACAGGATATATTCTATATCTAACCTGAAGCCCTAGCCCTAACCCTAACCCTAAGCTGACCCTATCTTGCGGCCTATAGCCTATAAAAGACCTTAACTAGCTAACCCGATCTAGCTTAAATAGCCCTATTTTTATAAGGTTAATAGCTAGATTTAATGTTAGAGGGTACTTAGCTAGCTAAAATATAGTGTTTTTGATACTGTGTGCATACTGTGCTCCATATTTCTAGCGGTAGATGGACTAATTAGAAGCCTTAAAAGCGTTAATCCCTTCTAAAAGAGGAAAGATTATTATGTGTATGTTTCCTGACTTTTATGTGCATGATTTGGTATCGCCTATAAGGTAGCTCTATGGTGTCAGGCGCCGTTGAGGTCCCCATGTATCATTTTGGGAGCGGTCAGTGTTTCCACTGGATGATCAACACTTTGCTCTGGGGTTGACCAACATCGAGCACCGGAAATCTACGCGCCTGTGGTTGTTCTCCGCCTAGTGAATCATAATAAACCTGTAGATTAGTGGTCCTTGTGTTAATTTGCTTGTTAATTTCTATAGGCAACTCCAGATAGATGGTAGCGAATCTTGATGATGAGACAAATCTTCACTATTCTTCTTGACGCTATTCGTAGCGCAGGCATGTTGATTTTCTGATATGCTCGGCTTTTGGCAATTACTACCTAGAAATAAGTTATTATAAAACTTTGATTTTTTGTCAGACACAGTAAGCAGTAACTTTCCTGTACATACTACTACATTGAATAGCCTGAGACTGGTAATCAGCGCACACAGTGTAATGCGAGATCACCTAGGTCTTGTTAAAGTCTCCACTCCCATCAACAGATCAGTATAGGGTAGTGAGTATGCTATTTGGAGGACTTATCGCTTCATTCTGATGGGTCCATCAAGAGTAATACAGGACTAACAGCTGACCACGATAGAACCTAGGAGATGCAACATCCTGATCACTTGGCCTTGTCCCACACGTGTCTGGCATCCTTGATAAGAGCCATAGAAGGGGATACAGCGGATTCGACGATGTTGATCCTTTCATAAGAACACTCCTCACTGCGCCATTTTCCTTTGCTAGGTGATTCTTTCGATCCTCTCTTTCAACAAGTAGATAGTCCAGAATTATTCCGGCGACTCGAACACACCTTCTCAACTTAGATCGTCGTCATTGTCGATCGGGCCTTGCTCGCCAACCTGTCACTAACTCGTCCTAACCATTCTGTTCCTGTAAGCACCCAATACTACCTACGCATACCTAGGCCGAGACCTTGGGATACCTTAGTACCTAGACGTACCTGACACCTACCACCACCCTGGTCTATCTGATCGCAAGTTCAAGATTGAATAGTGAGAGCCAAGCGCCAAGTCAGTACCGCTTACGGATCGAAGCGCGTGTATTCTCTATAACAACAGTCGAACGCACGTGAGATGGCACCGTCGTGGGCAAATGATTTACGGCGTCTCAACCGCAACAACTTGACGACTCTACGGACAGCGCCATGGGCTGAAATATCGGGGTCACTGGGCGATCTTGGCACCTTGCTGCCTCTGATGATTGCCTTGGCCGCACAAGGATCAATCGATTTGGGAAGTACACTAGTGTTCACAGGCTTGTTCAATATCCTCACTGGCGTTTTCTATGGTATTCCTTTACCTGTCCAACCCATGAAGGTGAGTATCCGAGCAACATATTCGTGTCAAATTACATCAAGGCTTACCTCATGGTTACTGTATAGGCTATTGCCTCAGCAGCCATACAAAATGGCTATCCCATGGGTGTCGTCACGGCTGCAGGCCAATGGGTTGGCGCTGCCGTACTCATCATGAGTGTTACAGGTCTCCTGAAGGGGGTTGTCCGTGTTGTGCCACTCCCAGTAGTAAAGGGTATTCAGTTGGGAGCAGGCCTCTCGTTGATTCTTGGCGCCGGATCTTCTCTGCTTCAGCCTCTGCACTGGGGCCATCCAGCTCTTGACAACCGTGTGTGGGCTTTGATCGCCTTCCTCGTTCTAATTGGCACACAAAAGCTGTCCCGGTTCCCCTATGCTTTGATCTTCTTTATACTCGCCCTTTTGTTCGCCTTTGTACAGATCGCTATTTCTCACGAGAGCCTCCCGTGGCTTTATGTTTGGCACCC
Source organism: Fusarium pseudoanthophilum (assembly GCA_013395995.1). Lineage (NCBI taxonomy): Eukaryota > Fungi > Ascomycota > Sordariomycetes > Hypocreales > Nectriaceae > Fusarium > Fusarium pseudoanthophilum. Next base: position 2,460 of record JAAOAR010000702.1, on the reverse strand, counting down.
TCGCTTTGTCATGCCGCACTGGGTCGGAAAGGGTGATTCGCCTGCCCTGTGGATGGCCATCGGACAACTGCCTCTGACCACACTCAATTCTATCATCGCCGTTAGTGCACTATCCCAGGATCTTCTACCCGAAGTTCCCACTCCCTCGGTGACGTCCATCGGAATCAGCGTTGCGCTGATGAACTTGAGCAGCACGTGGTTCGGAAGTATGCCTGTCTGCCATGGTGCCGGGGGGTTAGCCGCCCAATATCGCTTCGGGGCTCGGAGCGGCTCCAGCATCATGGTACTGGGAGCTTTTAAGCTGGTACTGGGGCTTATGTTTGGCGAAACTCTCGTAGATCTCTTGAAGCACTACCCCAAGAGTCTTCTTGGCATCATGGTGACAGCAGCTGGTCTCGAGCTCGCTAAAGTGGGCAACAGTCTCAACCAAGGAGCCTCCGACTTATGGAACACGGCTGCAGGTCAGGGTCCTCGTCGACAACGCGACCTTTCAGATGATGAACGTCTGGAGAGATGGACTGTCATGCTCATGACCACTGCTGGAATCCTCGCTTTCAGGAACGATGCTGTGGGGTTCTTTGCCGGCATGCTCTGCCATGGAGCGTATCGTCTTTCGGAACGACTGACGAAGCGATACTCGCACCGCGCATTCTCGACCGAGCATGAGGCCCTGCTTCACTGAATTTTGGCTCTTTCGTTTTATACTACAAAGACCTTATGAATACGCATTTCGCTTGGCGTTTTGTTCCTTCTCGGACAGTAGGGCATCTGCATCGGCTTCGGGTGACCGTCTTTGCTTTCCTCAGTATGAGAACATTTAAGGATAGTCTACATCGTAGAAACTATATGCTAGTGTCCAGTGTTGAGAATGCCCTTGGAGTTTGTTATGTGATGTTCGATCTGTTGGGCGTAGTTTGACTATACATTGCTGGACTATAAATGCTAGTTGATGATAAGCTTTGCCCTGGATATTTTGTGAAAGCGTGAGCCTCGATAGGTTTCTCAATATACTGGTCATGCGTTACAAAGAGTGAGGATAGAATACAATATGTATACCCTAGTGGTTTCTGGATGTGGGTGGTTGGGTTGTCATTTCCAAATGCTGAGACGTATGTACTTCTCAGCAAAGTGACCACGCCTTATCGATCAATTGAACAAATTTAAGGACTCCGATTTCATTCGGAATAGGAATTTTATAATGCTCATCGAAATGCTTATATTCGGATAGCTTCATTTACACATCAAGCAACAGGGTAGGCTGGTTGCAGTAGGGGAACACGTAAAGGAATGCACCTCCCTAACGAAATTGTTACATGCAAGAATGAGAGCCCCCAGGAACGTAAAGTCAGGATACAACATGCTATTAGAATTAGTAAACTTAGGTATAATAGTAAAAGCCTCTGAACAAAACAACTAAACTACAAGCCACTCATAAGGACACAAAGTGGGGCTGGATTTGAGTGACATTGAAGATTGTATAGGTAATTTTTATGTTATTGAGAATTCGGCAAAATGAATAAGGTCGGCTTTTGTTGACCCCAGGTATGAAAGTTGAAGCATTCTATTGTTCCAAGAGATTTATATTTTGGCCCCTGAACAATAAGGAATAAGGAATAAACCAACAACTCAAACGCGGGGAAAGAACTCACGTACCACCATATGTACCTCCCTCACTCAAGAGAAGACGCAGTAAGGTTTTTGCCTGAGGTAACACTTGCTTATCAGAGTCATTTACCTTACAAAGGGTTATAATCTCTTTTTTCTACCTGCCTCTTGTTGGAACAATATCGAAACTGGTGCCTTCAACCTTTCATACAAGTAGATGCCTGGGAAAGTGCAACCAACCCAACAAGGTCATGTTCGTGATTGCGACTTCCTGATTGCCCAAAGCGTACTAGCGGCGCAAAACCGCCAATCTAGCAAGTAAGAGGAGTCGGGGTCCGTGAAGGAAGGAAGCCCCTCAGCTGACCTATCAAAACGTGCAGCCTTGCCCGCCCGGACCATCTCAGTTATCGCGGCTCAAAGGACCCAGAAAGCCTCGCCCGCTTGAACCTTAGGTTTTATTTTCCCCGTCTCCAGCCAACGGCGATACCTTCTGGATTACACCCTGAGGTGAGGGCGAAGTGACGAAGGAGCTGGTCGCACGAGCAGCGATGACTTCGTCCATTGCTGGCCTGAATGGCCTGCAGAACAGCCTGGGTGCCGACAGAGATCCCCAGGCTGTCGCATCCAGGACCGTGACAACGACATCAACAGAAACAGAAGCAGAAACAAAAACAAAAACACAAGCACAACCACAAGCTGCGTCTTCACCAGCTGCGACGCCATCAAATGTGACTCCCACTCCATCTGCGACAAAGATAAACGCGACTTCGCATTCACCGACGAGCAACAACGAAAACCGCGACTCAAAAGTTGCTGACTCGGCACCAGCCAAACCCCCAACGCCTTCTGCTTCTG
>JAAOAR010000701.1:0-14566 GCA_013395995.1 Fusarium pseudoanthophilum | reverse complement strand
TAGGTTTTTAGTTAAATAAAGCTTTTATATTAAATAAGTTATAAAGGTTTTAAATATAAAGCTTATTAAGTGTAAATAACAGAATAATGCACCTTGATGAGCTAAGTTATATCATCGACCAGCCTCCCCGTTTGATAGCACTTTAGTCGCCGGCGACGTTGGTGGCAACAGTAGGGACTGTGCTGGTGAAGAAAGTAGAATGAGACTCAGTGGCCAGCTGATCCTCCGGAATAGGTATCTCGCGCCAGTAACAAGCAACCTCTTTCCAAGTCGTCCTGAAGCAGTCCGTTCCATCACTGCCACAACCGACCCTCGTTTCGGAGTCTTGAACCAGACATCGTTTGTTTGCTTGTCCAGAGAACCTGAAGTGACCACGTCGGTTGCTCCAATCTATACAGAACTCTGTCATAGCCGGAACTGAAGTTCCTCTACACCCTTCATTGGCATTAACTCGGTAGGCACCAAAGTCGGTGTAAAATGTGCCTTCGGAGCTGTTACAGGCAGTGGGCTTGCAAGCCGTAAAGACCTCCATGCGGTCTGCTGAGACGGTCAATGCCATTGCCGCGATGATTGCAGTGATATCGAAGCGCATTGTGGCGCATTGTGGTGTTGAGGCTTGAGCGGTCGAGATTTTTTTCTCAGTGGGGTTGATAAGAGAGAGAACGTCTGGGAAACAGAAAAGTCTGAAGGGAAATGAGAGCTTGAAGTGAATGTGAAGGCTGACTCCATGGTGAATAAAGACGAGATCCCTCAGTATTTATTGATAAAAATCGCAAAGTTATCGTCTCACTGTCCTCAACAGTAGTTTTAAACCGCCTGCCAGATTTGGCTAAGGACAACTCTCGTATGTTGGGCTTCTTATTAGCTATACTAAAATCAGAAGGTAGACTATGCCGGCAGTTATGAGAGGCTGAGAGCTCTGAATATCTACATGCGTTATCATGGTTTATCTCACCGATATGATACGAGGAGAAATCTGGTTAAATGAGAACCTAGCAATAGTTTTGCAGCGCCTAACAGATGCATACAATCCTTGCATGTAAGCCTCCATTCAGCAATACTGCAACTGAGCAGCCTAAGCTTAACCTCAAGCTTCCTGCTGCAGGCTCGGAACGGAGGTCCGGGATAACTTATCATCAGCCCAAGGTATTAGTTGCAGGGTGACATTTATAGAATCCGCAATCCATACTATTAAACGCGGCTACCTCTCAAAAGTTCCAACACCGGGTTCGAGGCCATTCTGACGCCTAAGGTATCTAAGGCCGTAGAGTAATGCCATTAGACATTTTACATAAATTTAGCTTTAAAGGGTCTGGACGGGACTTTAATAGTTAACTAAAGGAAGGTCAGTATAACAGGAACTGGGCAGGACATACAAGGCCACATAAGACAAATGACAGGACATAGCCACGTAGCCCTTCTCTTCTGCTTTAGCGACCTAAAACTCTACCTTAAAGGCAGCGATCGAGCATATAGTGGGATAGACAGGCAAGTCAGAATGGTCAAGAAGAGAGAAGGTGACAATAGGGACGGATGATAGCGGCCGCCTCTAAAAAATAGCTACAAAATCCTTGTACTTGTATATCTTATATTATTAGTTACCTATATAAAGTCCCGAGTAGCTAGTGCGGCGTGGTAACTTGATCCTAGTTGCGGCCCGACTTTTAGGTATATTCTAATTCACGATAAGCGTTTAGATAAAAAGAACCCCTAGTACAAGCTGCAATAGCAGATATTTACCACGTGTTTATAGTTATTATTAACAAAAGATTCCAATTTGCGGGATCAATGGCCATTTGAATCTTAGATTTAGGCCAGTTCTCTGGTTCTCGACTTTTAACATCTCCCTCAAAGCGATGTCGGCGGCAAAAATTCCTCCTTGAGTGATATGATTCTCGCCACGAGGCTTGGCGACTTCATCGCATGCCTACTGGCACTATATCTACGCCAACAGCATCCGGGGGTGTATGACATCCTTCTCCTCGCTTCATGGGCGGATGCTAGCTAGGCTGATTTGCCAATGCCGAGGCTTAGTAGGAATTTGTCTCACGGTGCCGTTTTAATGATGATTGAACGGCAAGGGTCAATTTAGGTCAACATCTAGAGACTACGCCTGGTAAAGTAGGTCTCGGAGCACGACCCGCCAGCAGTCAACTGTGGTTAGTGCTACAATACATATCGGGGACAGACAATGAGAATACCGGCGGTAGGCGATGCAGCTTAATTCGAACTTCAGCTTGTCCTATGAGCAATGACTTTCGGGACTACCGAAATGCTATGAACGGAATTCCGAGCTCGTGGGTTCCTTGTTTCGTGACTCGCAGTTCCAAGAGGAGTGCCCAGAGAGACGGGCAATAATTGCCAGTGCTGAATCATGAACCACGATCAATTAGAGATCCCTGTTGGAAGAGACGTCAGTTTGGACACATGTCAGCCAGCTGGAAACAGATTCCAGCCATCGCGATCACTGTCGCGTCGCGTCGCGTTAATTGAAGAGATCGGGGGCTTCGGATTAACCTTATTCCACCCCTGCAGCCACTAACGATTCCAAATCTTATCAGCTCTTATCAGTTGCTCGCCATTATCGTCCCATCAATCAACCTCTTACCCTGCATGTGAAAGCAGCAGACATTGACATGAAGCTATTCACATGCATGCATTGCTGTTTTCATATAGTTGCACATCCTAAACTTCTTCGCGGTACTCAGATCCAGGATGAAATGTCCATTTTGATTTTATTCCTCATACATTACGTAGTCATCTTTCTTTTTCTGAATTCTCATCACTTCTGTGAACTCCAAAAATACACGACCCAAGCAAACATCCTCATTCAAAAGTAAGGATCTCCGCAGGAACCATTCTAAGTATCCCAGCTTCCTTGAAAAGCTTGCTCCTCCATTTCCGGGAATGTTGTAAGCAATTGCGCCATCCGTTGAGATGGGTTCGGACGAAGAATATCTCCTGGCTGCGTCGATCTCTAACCATATCTTCACTATGAGTCTATGACATTAGAAACCGCTACCAGATCATGAAGAGATCAAGAGAGGTTCAGATCACTGTAGAAATGCCCAATGCCTCAGGCTTCAGCTATGGCGCATGACGCCAGCCTGTCCTTATCACCTGTAACATATCACATTCTGTAAAAGGAGAACACGTCAACACCTACGCCTAGGCCGCCACAACCACATTTCACCCATTAATTCCCTTCATGACCATTTGATGCACTATTCTAGCGTAGATCAGTGTAAAGAGTGAAGAGGATAAACCAGAAAGTGACTCACCTTCACCGACAGAACCTGGAGTTCAACGGAGACCCCGATTTCAGGGACAAAGACAACTCTGGCCGCACGTATGAAGCGAGCCCAAAAAACAGGGATCTTCAGGCAACTAGCGATTCATTCAATACACACTTCTTCATCAACTTCGTATACTTACTGGGATCTGTTGTAGAAACGATGTCTCTTCTTTATTGTGATGCAGTGGAGGCGTTGAGGAAGACAGCAGAGATGCTTCAGAACCATGTACTTAAGCCAAGATGTTTCCATCTCTTCTAGAATTCAGGAACAAACTTCCTTCTCACCATTTCTACTCCTTCTTACCATTGCTAAAGCGACATTGCCCATCTCACATCATTACACTTCCGATCTATCCTAAAATTTGTTCTGTCTTGGCAATTGCCCTAGTGTAAGCAGTGCATGGTTCAGCCAGGCGCAACTGGGGCCTACGGTCTGACCAGCCAATCCACATTTGCATAAAATATCACAACGTCAGAGCCCAGAGAAAATGACAGAGTCCACAAGCGCAGAACGTTTGGACTTCCTGTTGGAGATGGCTCTGACCATTCATGAGGGCATCGCCGAGCATCTTGAGGGCAACGATGAGCTTGATAACCAACTCGTTACCCGCCTCAAAGAGGCAGACCACTTCATCGTGGTAAAGAAAGCATTACAAGGTCATCTGGTCGACCACGCTAGCAACACCGACAGCGACAACGAACTCGCTCCGGCTGACACCACCCCGCCGAGCAGCCATCACTCGCACTCAACCGCGGGGCCCAGCCCCCAAACCCCTCCTTCCCCTTCGCTTTTCTTCTCTTCGCCTGAGCCGCAGGGTAGTCCAACTTCAGTGCCTGCACGACGAAAGGCCACGCGTCGGATCCCGGGAGGGAACCCAGGCTCCAAGGCCCTGTATAAGATGCGAAATTCGGTACCATATGCAACCTGGGTTAACAAACCCAAATCATTCAAGTGACACGGATGAGTGAGGGGCGTTGTATTAAAGTTTGGTATTGGCGTAAGTGTCAGAGGTTGCATAAATTTACAAATACCCAAGTTAGATCTCATTAGCGTTGGACATTTTCACAGTCGTTAGAGCATTTAGACGAGTTTTATAGCCAAATAATACAGTCATTTCCGACCGCATGTATTACAACTAACTGCTAGTGCTGCGCAAGACTTGCGTCAATTGGCAAAGTTATATCAAATGACCTTGGGAACGTCAATAGAAACAAGGCATACTCCCAAGCCCTCTCCGATAAAAAGAAAATGACTTAATCAATTGCTGAGATCTAGTGGGAGAAAAAGCAAAAGAAAAACGGGCTCCTCCGGGGATTGAACCCGGGACCTCTCGCACCCAAAGCGAGAATCATACCTCTAGACCAAGAAGCCGATTTTAGTAATCAGATATAAGAAGCCCTGCTAAAGTACACTATATCCTAAGAATTTGCTTAGCCTGTGCTGTCGTTTTAACAATAACCCTGGCGCACCTCTTATCTCACTGTAAGACAACTGTATATTATTTATTCTTGAATTGCCTGATATAACTATTTTATCTTGCTCCTAACCTGTCTTCTTCTGAATCCTTAATAAACTATCTGTATAGCTAGTACACTGCCCTTCCAGGCAAAGCTGTTCAATCAATCTATCTTTAGTACCTGACCTTGATGTCGAGTGCGCGCGCGACGTCAGCAACACCTATGACGCTAAGCTTCAACTAAACATCACCATCTGCGATCACTGCTTCCTCATGAAATTGAGAAACATGACTCCAGAGATCGCAATGTTGATGCAGAATAGTGATGTACAGAGAACAGTGGCTCTGTTGAGCCGGCTCTCGAGCTTGTTCATCTCTTCCCGGGTAATACGTTCGTCCTGAAGGGCTTGTCGTCGTTTCGCGGGGACCGTAGCCTTTTTCCCAGTGCCAGAAGCACCATTTCCGTCGTCGCTGTCAGAATCGGACTCGTCCATGGCCTCGATGGTACTTATGCTATTCGGAGATCCCTGGACACCTGTTCCTCGTTGGGACTGAACTGATGTTTGCCACTGAGGCACAATGTCGAAATAAGATAATTCCTGGCGAGACATACTGACTGATACTGATGGATTATGATTGAGAGAGCGCAGTGGTGTAGGGAAAGATAAAGCTGTAGCGGGATAAATTGATTGCTGGGCAGTTTCGGGGGATATATACTGCTACGTCGTCCTTTAATATGTCGGGATTCGAACAACGTTCAAGACCGCTTTGTTTGAGATCCTCATTGTTCCAACTGAAATATAAGGTATGTTCACTGTTCTAATTTATTGTGTTCGGATCAATTGGCTAGTTCTCCAAGGGAACACCTTATAACATTGTAGAAGAAGTTTTCATGCTAGCCCAAGGATCAACAAGAACAGTATTCGTCCTTACGTTGACTAAATTGATCTCCAAAAAAGAAAAAGGAAAATTGCGGCCCTCAGGTGCTGAGCTGTAGTATCTTGATTATAAGGACATGTTGGACAGCGCCGAGTCTCCTTTCGCATTGTTGAACAAAGACCCGGTCATTGGTGGTCCCCAGCTTATGCTTCTCTCACTTCCAACACATTCCCCCCTCTCAAGATTGAACCCATCTTGTACACCAAAGATAATCTGCTGTCAGCCTTTTGCTCTCTCAGCTCAATTTCCAACGCAAGAATGGGTGTCACTACTAATCATCATACAACAGCGTTTCCTTCCTCTAGTGCTGCAAACCTTGGGGTCCTCACCACGACAATTGGCTCCAGGGAGGGCTTGGGTAGATGGCGTCTCGTGTAACCAGACCAGACCAGTTTAAGAAGTTGTCTGTAGCCGACAAGTTCCAGCCTCGTGATGATCTTTTCCAGCGGACACTTTTGTCCGCAACCGGCCCGGTGTCAGCATTTGCCGTGTCCGGGTAAGATACGAGGACAACTGGTAGGCGAGTGTTCAAGCGGTCGGCAAAGCTGTAAAGGAGTGTCTTGAAACCTTCAGTCGTGGCTTATATGCCAAGCAGACCGGAGGGCGAGCAGGTCGCCGGTGAGAGAAAGCCATATTCGATAAATGCACCAAGACCAAAAGCAAACATGATCACCAGACATAAATACGGCCATAAATATGATCCGTCAAATATGTCGCGTCGCACGAGATGAGGGATAAGAGACATAAACATACTCTGCGTCAGCTGCCCACATGCAGGCCTGTAGCACAGAACAAGGGATTCGATGTTGATGTGCACCTGATAACAGGAGGCAGATATCGCGAGGAATTACGTTTATTTTCCTGATATCCACGTTTGATTGATGTAATCCACTTCCTACAAACCTGAGCACGCGTCATATGTCAGATTACCCCCACCTGTCACCGTTACACAAGATCTCACCGCGATGAGGCTAGTCATCGGAGATTAACAGACCGGGAATGGATGACGGAATCAACCGGGCCGCCCACAGGCAGTTGCCGATGCAAGGAAATCTGAGGTATGCCGCGCATCCCACTCCAGCCTGGTTGAAGTAAGGGATAGATTAGAGCTGAGCTGAAGATGTTGCTTTTTGTAAGACGGCCCCTCCGTGTATGTGCGTATCTGCAAATACCGATCTGGAATCTGAGACACTCGGACGACATGTGATCGATATGTCTCAAGCCATTGAAGGGAGGAACCGGACGGAGCGCTGTTTCGGGTATTACTCTGGGTATTGGGATATGAAGCTAAAATAAGGGACACGGCAGCCGGATGATAAAACTGTGCCTCAGCCCCAATTGATCGTATCGTCATCTTCATCTACATCTTCAACACACTACACAACTTACTTCATAACCTATCTCTCTCTTTTTAAGATGCATTCAACAGTTCTTGTCGACAGCAAGGTGCCTGGCGTTCGGTGCCCGACTTGCGCCGCTGAGGGAAAGGAAGTCTGGGTTATTCCAGGTCGCTGCTGTGGATATTGCGGAACTGCTTGCATTGGTAAGTTCCCATTGACTTCAAGCGAGATTTGTGTTGCTCTAATAATCCTGTCAGACTGATCGTCAGTGATGGCTCACATCACGCGCCTCACACACGACAGCTGGGTGCAAAGGCGTTACCAGACTGCTTACCTCCCTTTGTTATGGACTTGGGCTTGATCTCTATCTCACCCCATCCCCAACTGTTTCTGCGAATATGTCCCTGGATAATGCGATGCCTCGTTGACGAGTGCTTCATTCATCGTTGGCTCAATGTTATTTCTTTGCCAGCTTGGTGTTCGCCGAGCGTTCGTTTTCATTTGGTGTGTTATTGATGCTGAACTGTGAAGCACAGAGTTTGATGACTCTATGGTAAAAGTGCGAGAGCGTGGGAATATGGTACGGTTTTAGGGGGTGATGGCAGGAGCTTGGCTACTTCAGAGGTTTAAGGTGTTTGTAAGGACAGGAATGGACCAAGAATGTTATACGACTCGTATGAGAGCCAATTGTTGATACATTATGCCTGTGCTTTGTTACTAAGAATTATTAGCCTTGTGAATCTCAAGGCTGACCACCAGTTTTCCCATCCCGGTCCATGTCCGCATCCGCCAATCGTTGTTCACCGTTAGGGTTAGTCTACCTGCACAGTGCACTACCCGAACAATGGTTGATAATAGATTTTCCGGTAGATGTCTGTGTATCTATTTCATGCCTTTAAGCACTGTTCACCTGCTGGTCTCACTATGCATTGCCATGATCTTCCGGGACTTGACTTCGTTCACAGCGACAGCGAGATATCTCCGGTAAGCGAGCAGTGCCAAGCTAGGTAGTTCAAGAAAACTCACGGAACATTACATTCGGGCGGACACGGTTTAAACGTATGTAGCAATGATTATAAGTACACCGAGTGTATCCCATCATGATGACGACCACCTCACGACATCGGCGTCAGTAACAACCTGTATCACAACTCACCACATTGTCAAGAAATTAATCACCTGCTTTCACTATGCAAACGCTCATTTCTCGCTACTTGGGGTGGGCTAATGAAGGTGAGTCTTGTGACCAGAGCGAGGACTATACACCAGTCCATTCCCCCCCAAATTCCAGTGCCGACGGCTATGAAACTTCCAATGAATCCTCCTATACAGCTAGCGAAGCGGAGTCCGAGGCATCAACTGCCACTATCGGGCGATCTGTTATTCTTGAGCCCATGACATCTGACGTTCACAATGACACTCTGCACGAGGAAACCCTTGAGGACGCAAGTGAGACAGTCAATCCGCATCCATACTTAACGATCAACGCAGAGATCGCTAGAGAAGCTATTTACATCTATGAACTAGGGAAGGAGGGCGTCATTGATGATACGTGGAATAGCAAATCCTGTCTCCTCACGCGCACGCTCATCCATAATAGAGCAACTTCATCCTTGAGCCGCCTCCTCTGGCGCTGCGATGTCAATTATGATCCAGAAGGTGTTGTTGCGGGCGATGTTGTGGTTCTGTACATGCCTGATCGCGACTTTGTGAATATGATCGAACAAGGTGAAGTCGTTTTTGAGCAAGGTGTTGATTTGAAGCAAAATTCGATTCCCATGCAGATGATCGATCCAGACTTTACTGGCCCTGAACAAAGACTCGCTGGTCGAGTCTTGGCTTGGAAGGTTTGTGGTTCGGGGGATTGTGACTGGATGGATCGGCAGGGTCGTCCTATTGATCTGGGTGATCTAGAGGTGATTCCCAACATCCTCCACCTGCTCAAGTGAGTAGGCTTTTCGCATACGACTATGTGCAGTATGCTGGCTGGGGCTTTTTTTGTGAGATTAGTTTTCATGTTACCGGACAGCTCAAGTGAGCAGGTCCTTGTACGGCTTCAGGATGAGCAGAGACGCATTATTGACTTATGGAATGATCTATGACAATTAGAATGAGGATGAGAATGAATATATGAATATATGAATATACGTACATGAGATGAATTGGTTCCCCTTTATACTACATGTAGAATAAATATGAGTCTCCAAGAATTACCAGCAATAATAAGCCCAGAAACTGACGAGATATATTTCCTAGTCACTGTTCACCAAACACAGCCCAAACGCCAGCCTATTCCACAAACTTGAATACTTCATGCAGATGAAGGTGCAGGATCTTCGACTCTTATGTTGATGTCAAACTGGCCTGGTATCTCAAATCCACCCAGAAGGTCATAGTCGTCCTCATAGATCCAGGCCAACAAGACTTATTAAACGAGGCCCCGTATGCCACTGAATCATGCAACCTTGACTAATGAACCAAAGGGTCCGGAGGTGGACTAAGCACCAAGGACTCAAAAAGGGCTAAGAAAGCCCAGGCTAGAGGGGATGCCACATCAATCACCCAGAGGAGTATGAAATAGGCGAACATTCCAACAGCGGGAAATATATCCCAACATGAAATCTTCTGTCCCCTTTTTCTCTACTCAAGCATCTCAGTGTACCATAAAGCTTGATGGTAGAGGGCTCTTCGCGTATTGATTCGCGTCACCTCTTTCTGAATTGCCATAAGTGACTTGCGACGATTGTTTCTGTCACGGAGCATTTCCGTTGGTAAAACAGCCCAACCAGCTTCCTGAAACTCCTTTCGATGGAAAGGCAGTTGGGCATGTACCTGGTCACTGAGTGTCTTTTCTTCTGCGGAGAGTCTTTTTAGCTCATAGTTTAGATCTCCTTCGATGATGATAAAGATTCTGCGCCAGCTGTTGACTGAATTGGCGTTGAGTAAAGCCTCAAGAACACAGCCGAGTATCTCGAGACCCAAAGCAGGCAAGAGGTTTCCACGGCGGCTCCTTATGGGAACCAGTGTACGAAACAGGAAGAAATGCCAAACGGCATCGACACATGCACAGAAGGTACTGCGCTGCATTATGGGTGTCTCATGCAGGTGGGCAGTGGGTAAATAATCGTCGTTCAGCGAAGGGATGGACCAGAGCTTGTCTTATGGCGAAAACATCTTGATACTGTGCGTAAGCCGGGAATGGGAGAGCAGGTTAGGTGAAAGATAGCTCGGAATGAGGAGGCGAAAGGCAGAGAATGAGACGCAGTGAATAGAGACAAGAAAGATGCAGTAAAAAAGAGCCGTATACACGAACCTTGAATAAGCAAGCCGCTAGATTGGAAGTACAATAAATAATAAATATATTTTCTCTTTTGCTGTAGAGTTCATTTGGTTTAACAAAAGAAACTTAATAACGAAGTATAAGATGCTTTTCACTCATCACTGGGATCAGAGATTTAGTTACCTGTGAAACTTATTTATTTTCCACCCAATTTTCCACAAATATACTCCCGCGTGCGGCGGCATGCTGCTAAACTGGCCTTTATGCAATCTATTCTTCAATCTTGCTCCATATGATGAATTTGTCTGGTCTCTCTCAGACCGCCAAGAAAGTCACGGTCATTCAAGTATCCCTCCAACAAGTCCTACCGTACAGAACCTCAGAACAGAAATTAGTCATGACCAATAAAGCTCCAAACCTCAAGGCTCAGTCATATAAACAAGAGCCAATTCAAACAAGCTCATCACACCCCAGGATAAAGCGAACGCCAGCTCGAAGAACCAGAGGAATAAACAGTAGGCATAGATCCAAGAAGCGAGAAACACGTCCCGCCACGAGACCATCTGATCTCTTTTTCTCTCCTCGACCGTATCAATGTATGCCAAGGCTCGGGAATAAATCTCTCTTCGGATCCTCACTACAGTGGCTCCCTTCTGCAGCATCAGAAATTCCTTGCGACGATTGATTCTATCTCGAATTATTGGTCGTGGCACGACAGCCCAACGAGTAATTATTGCAGCCTGGTTCGAATAGAGAGGGGCGTCTTGGCGTATTTGTAACTTGATGTTTTGTTGTAATGTGGACAGTGTTCGCATCTCTGCCCTTATTCGTGTCTTCACAGGCATGAGAATTCTGGACCAAGTGTGCTCTGGGAATTTGACCCTGGCCCCAAAAGAAACTTTATCAAGTATCATGAAGCCCAAGCATGGTAGGTAGTTCCTACAACAACGACGCGATACGTTGTTCAATATTATGACTGAGGCGATAATACCGACGAGAATTGCAGATATCCCCAGTCCAAGGATGATGGGAATGTCTTCGCTTGCTGTTTCGGGGACAATGTTGAGTATGCCATGTACGTAGGCAGAGGACATATTGCTGAAAGTCATGGCCATCGTTTGAATGATGTAAGCTGCGAGACTCTGGGTTCGGTGAAAGGTATGGCTGTCACTGAAGGATGAGCCGTGGAGTGTAGGAAAGCTGTTTGGAAGGGGAAGGTCGATGGTGCCAGGAACCAACTATATATAGTCGTATGCAAAGTCAATAACGAATGCCTGGTGTAAATAAGCGGTCGAGATTGAACTCAAAATATTTTAAGTGCTTTATTAAATGCGTTACTATGACATATTTAGCTGAGATTTTGATAAGGTTTGTGTGAACATAACTTAGAGGATGAGATAAAAGTAACATGCCATTAAGCATTTCCGCTATCGAGGCTTAGATTAGGGTTATCGCATTTCACTTTTACTACCATTGTGGCAACATTATTCTTGGACTTGATTTCTCAGACCCTCGTTCGCTACTCTGACTACAATCCAACAACTTCTCGATCGAAATAGCCTCCCGGTCATCTTCTTTGGCGACGTTCACCTATTAACGAAAGAACTGACTCCGGGTTTGTGCCTGATCTCAGGTAGGGATGCAAGTGGTTTTTGATCACATCGGGTAGCAGTATTGCGCTTGGAGCTTGTATCGATGTTGGACATCCTAGCGTGGGCATTGGTATTTTAAGCCAGCGGAATCAAGGGAATCCATTGACGGCCGAAGCTGCACATGCGCCGTGATAAGACTAAATCAATTAGAGACTTCGGTATCATCATGGGGAATTACGAATTTGCGAGGCTTGTCGCTGCCACTTGTGAGCGATGCTGATGTTGCGTCCTGAATCATGCTCAATGTTGGTGGGGTCGCGCCCCATACTGATTGGCTTGTTCTCATCGTCACTTGATTTGATCGGATGAGATCACGTTGAAGTCCATTAATTGACCATAATAGGGCTGTGAAGGCGAAATGGCATTGAACACTGGTGCGACAAATAATACATGACTTAGACCACGGGGCGCTATCAATTCACGCCGTATCTCTTTACCGTCCAGGCGTCCAAAAAGCCCACTTCACATAACTAACAACAATCGCTCCCTGCCCAATGCGATGCAGTACACGCACAAGTGTGCTTATTCCGGCTTCCTCCCATACACAAGCTTAAGTCTACAGTAAGGATGATACTTGCCCGACCTCAACTCCCTCCGAAGCTGCGAGCAATAAACCGTGACTTCATCCTGCGACCATCCCAACACAACACTCGCCATGTACAAGACAAAACCCTCCAGATCCTGATCCATGGCGGCAAATGCAAAGCTTCCGATTTCTTTCATCTTGGGGTCTTTGGGCCAGCTACCGATGGGAAGCTATAGATCCCGTTAGTCCTAGTCCCATCGTGTACTGAACTGAGTCTTGGGAAATTACTTGCCTTGAAATCCCGAGTCTGAATATCCGTAAACCCTGCATCTTCCATTCCCTTCCTCTGCAAGTCATCATCAAGGATGGTAAACGTCCGATTAAGTCTTTTTCCACCTTCGATAAAGAACTTGCCCCACTCGCTCATCGCACTACCCTCCTTGACGGTATCGTCATCACTCTCAAGCATAGCCGAGGCTTCGAAACTCTCTACCCAGCCGCCTGGCTTACACGATCTAAAGGCCTCTTGGAATATGGCGGACCAGTCGCTGATGGAGCCGTAGAGGTATCGCATGTAGATAAAGTCGAATGAGTCGGGGGAGAAGGTCCATGGTTGAGTGCAGTCTTCAATCTCACTGTGTTTGTCAGCTGATGGCTCAGTGAGGTTGTCGCAGAGACAGTACGAGACTGGAAAACTCACAACTTTACGTTTGGTGGGACCCAGCTTGGTTGGATGGGAGATATATCGGTACCGATTACTTCGGTTTGAGGATGCTCATCGGCAAAGTCACTGGACAGTCAGTCAAGTATATCATCCGTCAGGCAGTACACCTACATCGCCCAAATCCCTATTCATCGGTCCAGTGAGCTTGAGTTTCATGTCAAAGGCTTAGTTTCATACCTGTCCCGGTGCCGACATCAAGCACAGTCTTGGCAAAGTCAGATACATTTTCTTGCAAGAGGTTCGAAACCTTACCTTGATATCATCCTTCAAGGGTGCCAAATGAAGCTTTCCATCTAGTGTGAGAACCAGAAAATGGTGACTGCAACGCGTCAGTACCTATCTGACCCATTCCTGTAAGTCTTACATAATATCCATCGCCTCATTCTGCTGGGCATCGTTCGAGGCCCTGCACCTCACGCGTCAGCCTTATGCAGTAAACAGCCATACATAACCCACCAATACTCTGCATTTCCTCTCTCAGAATGATAGGTTCGTCCTTTAATAGTTCTATAGTTCAGAATACTCGACGTCATCGAAGCCGTCGACGACTCTGTATCAACACCCAGCGAAGAGTCGGCATCGTCATCCTGCTCATCCTATAAAACGCGTCAGTCCCAGCCCCTTTTGACTCGTCTCAGACATACCTGCGCCAAAGCAGCCCAGTGCCCAGCGTCATGCAGCACAACTTCACTGGCTCCTGACGAAGGAGACTTTGGTGACTTCTTCGGGGATGAGGCTTTGTCGCTCATGGTGTTTGACTTGGCGATGAGGTTACGCAAGAAACTAGTTGGTTCGTGTCAAAGCGCGATTTTTGACAGCCTGCGGGGTAGTTAGACATGAACGTGTCTCGGCTGATTGATGTTGCATTTATTGCGGATCATTGCCGGGTGATGTTGAAGTGCCGGGGTAGCAGGGATAATAAATATGATCTGATTTGACAGAGACCGAACATCAAGATGAACAGGACAATGCATAGAAGGTGCAAGTTAGCAGAAGAAGAGAGTTCCTGAAGATCTAATGCAGGATATACATATTTTACAACTATCCAAGAACTATTTTTTAAAGACAGAAGCCCTTTCAAGCTCTAAACACCATCTTCTCCCTTTTCTCTTCTTTCTTCTCTCACCAGACTTTGCCTGACCCATAACTTGCTCTAACTACAACCAATCGTCAATCTCGCTTGAGATCGTCACGGGCAGTTTGATTCATCCTTTTATAAGGAGTCTAGTTTGGTAGGTTACAGTTTTATACCCACTTCTTAACAACACTCAAGTATGGCTTGAGATTTATTAAAGATTTAGCAACGTCTAGCATTAGAAGTACTCTTTATTATAGAATATTACATTTTATACT
>JAAOAR010000700.1:0-13470 GCA_013395995.1 Fusarium pseudoanthophilum | reverse complement strand
TTTTAAATTAATTAAATAAACTGACTTTTTAACTTTTTAGCTTTTATTTTTAATTATTATAACTCTTTAATTTATATACTAATTTATATATATAGAAAAGAAAAAGTTAAATTTCCTTTAAAAACTAAAGAGAATTTTACTATTATATAAGCTTATTAAAGTAAATAGAGAAATTAGTTAAAGCAATTAATATAACTCTAAATTAGTACTTAGGTATGCTTAGAAAGATGTAGAAGATATAAAACGTGCGATTTCCATATAATTTCAATATCGATCGGCCTTAAATAATAATGATCTGAGGAAGTAAAACCCAAGCTTCAGCATATGGCTTCTGCCTCAGTAGCTCAGCCCTGTAACAATCCTTCTAGAAGGTCGGCAAGTGGAGGTCACGTCACCAGTACCACCCAGCTTCACTTCACTCAACTTCAACTTTATTTGCTACATGTTACACATATCCAATTGTATCATCTCACAACTTTACTCCCACTCACTCCATCATTTAGACCATCATACAATCTCAACCACTAACTCCCAAACAATGCCATCATCATGACCTCTCAACCCTCATCATTGCACCCTCTCCCTCCCCCCCTCCATCTCACAATTCGCTTCACAACATCCTTCCCAGATCTCGAACTCGACATCCCCTCCCCCCAAATAACAACCGTCCTCGCTCTCAAACACCTCCTCCGCACACGACTATCATCCAAAAGTCGCCTACGCCTTATTCACCAAGGTCATATCCTTCCCGATGCCTCAGCGCTCAGCTCAGTCCTCAGACCACATCCTGCGCCGCCGCGCACCAATGATGATCCGAAGGGCAAGGGAAAGGCTGTTGAGGGTGCGAATGTGGCGCGGATCTATGTTAATTGCTCCGTTGGTGATGAGTTGTCGAGCGAGGAGTTGAAAAAGGAAGAGGAGGAGGCGCTTAAGCCACCGAAGGAAGCAACTGGTGATGGTTCGAAACCTGCGACTTCGACAAGGCCCCGACCACGGGGATTTGATCGATTACTACAATCTGGCTTTTCGCCTTCAGAAATCGCTACTTTGAGAACACAGTTTACATCAATTCATACAGCGCGCTTTACACCAGACGCTATGCCATCACCTGACACCCTGCGCAACATGGAAGACGCATGGATCGACAACAACGCTGAAGGCATCCCCTCCGGGTCCAATCCACTCGAGGACGAAAACTCAGGCATGGCCTCTGTACTAGAAATCCTAATCAAAGCCATGATAGTCGGATTCTTCTTCCCACTTGGAAGTCTAGCATGGCTGATGCGCCAGGAGGGTATCTGGAGTAAGAGATGGCAGATATTCGTTGGCTTCGGTGTTGTCTTTAGTCTTTTTATTGGTTTCATCATGGAGCTGTCTGGTGACCGGCCTTAGTAGAGCCTTGAAACGCTCCGGATGGTGCTCAGTGCTTCAACGGTGGTATTATGTTTGGCTTGGGGGTATCGAGTTTTCAGGCGTTGACTTTGGGTGTTGTCATGCCAAAGCATGGGTTACAGCGGATGGGTGGCGTTATGGCTTTACACGTATTCTATATACTGCTCTTAAGGGCAGGAGAAACAGACAGAATACACAACAGCGATCAAGCCCACGCATCTCGTTACTTAGGTTGTCCTGGGTCTTAATCGGCTCTCAATAAGTGGTATGAATTCTCGTAAGTTCCATTACCTACAACCTCAACCGAAGCTTGAGTATGCATAACAAAGGCACCGCAATGTCTGTAACCTTCCATGCCGTATTCCTCGTATCTCCATCTCTATTAATTTAGATATCACTTTGACCAGGGTTCGCATAGGTTTATTCCTAATCCCTCGAGCTCAAGGTATACTACAACTCTTTTTTTCCACCCCAACACGCCAGACTCCCAAGCCGGTGAAACATATAGAAAAGAATGCACATTACATGATATTTCCCCCGTTTTATAGGTACAAGCTCTGCGCGGCCACAATATCTCTGCGGATCTTGGATAAACTGTCCTCAAACTTCTTCGTTAGGTCGTCGTTGCCCATGACCTTGGCGGCCTGGCCCATCTGGCGAAGCAGCTCCTCCAGACGGCGGAATAGACGGATCAGAGAGCCTTCGTAGACCTTTGTCATTTTGCTAGAGTGTGTTAGTAACTGTGCTGTAGTGGGATAGAAGGATGGCTTACCAAATCTCAATGAAAGGACGTCCTTGTGCCCATGCGTAGACCGTCTCCATCAGCTGCCACTTGAGCTTCTGGATGTATTCCTCCTCGTTGACCTCAAGCTTGCACTCCTGGCTGACCTTGGCAATGATGCGAGCCTTGGCTTGAATCTCACGATAAGGTTTCGACAACTCCTCCTTGAGCTGGGTTGTTTCAATCTTCTCGTCGAAGATGAAGCAACTCATGACGGCAGCACACATCTCAGGAGTAAGCTCGTTGAAGAATCTGTCAAAGAGCAACTCGGAGAGAAGCAACTCATGTCCTTCAGTGGAGGAAATCTCACAAGCGACGCGAGCCTTTAGCTGGACGACTTCGGAATCGTTAATAAAGCCGAGACGTCGCAGCACACGCTTGCGAGACTTGAGTTCGTCCATCTGAGCGATGCTGTACGCCTTGGCAATGGCCTTCTTGGTCTCCTTGACCTTCTCAGTGAGCTTCACCTTGGAGTGGTACTGGTCCCAGAGAGCAGGAAGAAGAGGCGAAAGGTGAAGAGGGTTAGCCAAAAGTCGGGACTCGAGGACTTCGATCTTGCGAAGAAGCTTCTTGAACGATTCGTCGGTGATTTCCATGTTCTCGATGGGGTCCAGAACAGGCAGACCATCGGGGAAGCGGCGCTTGACCTCCATCAAAGACTTTGTAAGCGTCTCCTTTTCTGAGTCATTTCTGAGGCCTTCCTTGGGCAGGAAAAGCCTAATTTGACTGATAGCCTTGATGCAGGTTAGAAGACAAGGGACAACAGCGAACTTGACGTCGTCGTCGTCATCGCCAAAAGGCTTGAGGCCAACAGGCATAGGGGCATCTTCCACAGGCTGAGTAGGATAGAAATCCGCGCTCGATCGGGAGATGGGAAGAAGCACGTCGATGACATGGGATTCTTGAGGGGCATAATCTTGTTCACCCATCTTGGGCGCGCGGCGAGGGGTTTGGTTGACGATAACACCCCAGCCAAAGTCGGTTCCGGTTCCAGCAATAGTCTCGTTCTCGTCCTTGGGGTTGTAAATCTGCACCAAGCGGCCTGGCTGCAGGTAAGAAAGACTGTAATTGGGGTGCTGGATAACAGTGCGCATATCCTTAGTATAAGCGCTGAGCTGCTGTCGAATCTGGTAGTAATCCTTGACCGTGGACTCGTCGGGGATGCTGGTGTTGTCGCGCTCCTGTTGTAACGACATCAACTCCTTCTCCAAAGAGGGGACGCTAGCCGCGTTCTGGAATTGATGGAAGCATCGCTCGAGCATGAATTCGGGTGAAATAGCCTCGATACGTAGAAGGTTGAGAATCATGTTGTAACCGAGGTAGAAAGCAGAGTTGAGTCGGTCTTGGTGGCCGGTGACAATTTCCTTGGCAGTATCGGGCTCAAGCTTGTCGTCAATCATCATGATGACAATACCACGAGCATCAAGACCACGACGACCAGCACGTCCAGCCATCTGAATGTACTCGGATGAAGTGAGAGGGCGTCTCTTGACACCATCCCACTTGGTAACTTGGGTAAAAACAACAGTCTTGGCAGGCATGTTGAGACCGATGGAGAAGGTCTCAGTCGCAAAAAGAACCTTGATGAGAGACTCCTGGAAAAGAATCTCGATGGTCTCCTTGAGAATAGGCAGCAGACCAGAGTGATGCACACCAATACCTCGCTCCAAGAGAGGCAACAAGTTGATAATCTGAGGAAGCTCTCGGTCTCCCTCTGACAAACTCTCAATAGCGCTGTTGAAAACCTTGCGAACCATGGCCTTCTCAGAATCGTCGTTGAAGCTGAGTGACGAAATGTTCATAGCCAGGTTCTCACACTCTCGCTTGCTGAAGTTGAAAACAATGACGGGGTTGAACTTCCTCTTGATAGTCATTCGAATAATCTTGGATATATCCGAGCCGCTATCAGCGCCACCCTTGTCGGTCTTCTTGTTCTTGCCCCTTCCTTTCTGACGAGCATTAGGATCATTAGGATCAGCGCCCTTCTTTTCCTCAACCTCTTGCATGACCTTGTTGAAATTCTGCTCATTGAAGTTGCTCTTCTCATCAACGATGAGACGAGCGCCAGTGCCGCCACAGGGAAAGAAGTAGTTCTGTAGGGGAGTAGGTCGGAAATCGGTATACACAACGTGACAAGCTTGATGATGGATCTTGGCAATCCACTCGGCGAACTGGAAAGCGTTGGGGATGGTGGCAGAGAGGAAGACGTATCGGACCTTGTCGGGAAGCATGATGATGGTCTCTTCCCAAACAACACCTCTTATCTTGTCTCTCATGTAGTGAATCTCATCAAACACAACCCACGCGACTTCTCGCATAATCTCAGAACCGCGATACAACATAGATCGCAAAATCTCAGTCGTCATGACAAGACAACTTGCCGTAGGGTTGATGGTAACATCACCAGTCATGAGACCAACATCTCCAAAGATGGCCTCGAAATCTCGGTACTTTTGGTTACTTAGAGCCTTGATGGGACTTGTGTAGATGACTCTTTGGTTGCGCTTCAAGCACTGAGCAACAGCATACTCAGCCACGACAGTCTTTCCGGCAGAAGTGTGCGCGGAAACAAGAACACTCTCGTCTCTCTCGATAGACGCCACGGAAAGACTCTGGAAAGGATCGAGCTTGAAGTTCCATGTTCGCGCGGGTTGCTCGGGGGCCTTGTGTTCGGAAAGGGGGACGTATTCGTAGTCCAGATCTGGAGGCAGGGCAACCTGATGCTGAATGTTGTGCGACAAGACAAGCGATGAATCTTGCTCTGTGAAAGTAGCTGCGCCAGCAACTTCTCTCGACTCGGCCGTCTGGAAAGTATCTGTCATGACAGGACCGACACCATCCTCCTTCTTCCTCCGCTTAGACTCCTGCTGACTAGCGCTCTCCGAAGACTCTTCGTCGTCAGAAGAATCATCTCCGTCTTTTGAAGACTCTGTCTTGGCATCCATGTCAACGTCCTCAGTTTTCACCATAGCATCGCCATTCTCGCCGTTTATCGCGTTTGCCTTTCTCTTCTTCGTGTCGCCCTTGCGATTCGGCACGTTCTCATCTTCGCTCGCGCTCGGGGCGTCCACCTTGCCCTCGAACACATCAAACATCTCATCCATGCTGGGCGGTGTTTTACCGCGATCGGCTTCCGATCGCTAGCTGCAGGAAAAAAGTGATCGAGATCGGGTGGCTGATTCGAGTCGCGTTCTAGTCCTTCGAGGAAATCTTGGTATGTGAAGATTGAAAATGTTGCCTTTTCGTGTACGCAAGGCAGGCAGAAAAAGCTCGTCGAAAAAAATAGGCGTGAGCTTGTCGTCCAGTACAACACGAGCGAGGAATCGATCGATCGTCCCAATTCGTGGTACACGGGCCTAGGCGATTAAAAAAAGTTGGTTGATGGGAAGTGGGTTGCTTGCGGCAGAAAAAAAATCCCCCTGGACAAGCTGAGGGCGGTGAATGTCTACAGCGACCGGGAATAGCTAAGGTAAGTCAAGTGGACAGAAACTAAGCCCAGATCTGTTTGTTTGGAAATATAACTAGATTTACGTTATCTCAGTGACCGCAGAGTATTTACTCTTGTACATTAGGCGGATAGTTCATGTAATATGTTAAAAAAATGCACACAGTTAAGGGTATCATCTTTACTTGCCGAGTCTCCCCTGCGGTTAGAACCGACGTCACCGAACTTACCACCCAATCACGGCCGATTTGAGATTCCATGTCAGCAAAGTACAAAGTATCTCCACACGTGACCTACTAGCGTTTTGCTCTCCAAACCTCAGACCACCATCTCTGACCTCGGATGCTATCATCACTGACACATCCCCAAGCTTCCATCTCGCACTCTCCACTCCTCACCGTCAAGGTACGTCGACCCCCGAGCCATAGACCAGCTCACAACTCCCCTCCCAGCTCTCGCGAACCGAATTGACCCCCTCCGCAGATGCTCTCCCGCGCCGCCGCCCGAACCACGACCTCTCTGGTCACCAAGCGAGGTTTCCAGACCACCCGCGCCCGCATGTCCTCGCCCTACCACTACCCCGAGGGCGCCTACAGCAACATCCCCTTCAACCCCCGAAGCAAGTGGTTCGGCCTTGGATACTGGACCTTCATGGCCACCGGCTTCTTCGCTCCCTTCGGCATCGCTGGTGCGTGGTTTCCGCCGTCCCGATGTTCTCCGACTCACGATGCTAACGAGCTGCGCAGTCTACCAGACCTACAAGCCCCAGTAAATTACTCGCCTGCGGATTGGATTTTCTGTTGTGTTGAAAGACTGGGAAGCCTCAAGGTGGAATGTGGTGTAAATATCCGAAATAGACATCAGTCATTCTCGACTCTTGATTCGAAATTTCATTTGTTCGACCATCAGCTATATCAAGCCATACGTAAACTTACGATTGTGACGATCGCTAGCTATGCAATTCCCAGCCAAACGGATCTTTATATACAGAACTCTAGAGCCCCGGGGTATTATTCTAAGTTAAAGTACATGGTAGTACAAAATCTACTGTTACATCATAATCTCGTTCCATCTTTTTTATATCTTCGATACGACGGGCCTTCCCATTGTCCCGTCGACGACTTCATGTCTGCGCCGTCAAGAATGGTCTGAAGGATGGACTCAATGAACGGCTGTCGGTCCAGCGGAATGTCCCAGCGCTTCTCCATTTGATCATACACTTCGATAACGGTCTCATTTGAGCCGCACTTCTTGGCAGCTCGCAAAGCCCAGATGACCAGCCATCTGTCGATGGTAAAGCCTCTTATGCTTTCGTCTCGTGCTTGGTACATTGCCTTCAACACTCCCTCTAGCCGCTGCTCACTCCATTCAGAGCCAGTAAAGCCACCATGGGAGTAGAATCCTTTGAATAAGGACAAGAAGATCGTCGCGTGAATGGGAATCCTGAGGAACTTCATCTCGTCAAGAAATTGTGCCACCTTGGCCAAGTCTCCAACCTTGACCGAGTAGTGCTCGACGAAAAGTTTGTAGGTGTGAAGGTTTGGCGAGAGCTGCATTTGCTTCTGCAACGGCTGTTGAAGCTCGGGGTGCTTCTTACCAATTCTCGTAAACATCATCAACACCTTGGTAATGACCCGACCCATCCCGTAGTCCCTATCCGGGATATTGGGCGCCATTTCGTGACCAGACTTCATCCTCTCATATGTCAATTCAGCTGCTGACTCCTCGCCACATCGCAATAGGCCCGATATTACACAATTGAGCACAACAGTGTCAATCATTTCACTAGCCTCAACCATGTCTTTGTAGGCCGCCCGAATCCCATTCGAGTCCATCTTGAGTCCGAAATAGTGTATCAGACTAACGTGGTGGTATCGGTTGTACTGATAACCTCGGCTTTCCATCTCATTGTAGATCATGTCCGCAAGAGCAAAATTTCCGGTTTTTGAAGCAGCATCGAAAAGAATGTTAAACGTAACTTCGTTTCCTTTAACATCGGGTGATCGCTCCATCTCTTGCCACAACCTCAGAGCAGTATCCATCTCAGTCGTCGTTACGCGAGCTGTATATTTCGTTGCAAAGGCCAAGGCATAGTTCCAGTGTGTCCGTCGTAGCGTCAATCCCGCGGTTTTGACATCAGCGATCAGCGCAAAGTAACGCAGCATGGACTCTGAGTTTCGCTTTGGAGGTAAACCCATAATCTTCAACAACCTGTTCCGCCATGGCCAAGTGAGATACAACATTCTTGGTTCTGGAAGCTGAAGGTACAAGTCGTATATAGGATCGAGGGTTGCTCGATATGGGTGGCGGAGCTTGTACGATATGGCTTTGCATAATTTTGCGATCAACTTTTTGGTCTCATCATCGGCCTTGAAGGTCTCATCCTCCGTCGGATACTCAACATCTCTTTTGTTTTCCGACACTTGAACTTTCTGGCCGTCGGCGGGGGCATAACCCCTTCGGTATGGATCCCGATAGTACTCCAAGTGCTCTTCAACCGTTCCCGCATCTTCCTGTGGCACAAGAGCCATGAGGTGTCGAGGGTCGTGGCCATACTGAGTATGAAATCTCTGGTTTATCGGGGGTATCGGTGCGGCGGCGGCGGAAGCGGTGCTATAATTGTTTAGGACAGGTCGGGAGCGACGGCAAGGCAGGGCACGTCGAGCCTCGGTAGCGGGCGAAAAGGTCGAGAGAAGCCATAACGAGCTCTTCGAACAAGAAGACGGGGATCTTGAGTTCAGTCCTTTCCTCTGCGTCTCTTTTCCAACCTCTCTCACAGTACAGAGACTTCTCCTTGTGGTAGTAACCCCAAAACTGGCCGACGGTCGGTTCGAAAGCACCGCACAGAGGGAGCCGTCTAATCGACTAGAGACTTTCATGAGCTCCTCCTCATGATGCTGCGACTTCTGATTCGTAGCCGAAGCGGTATCCTGTCTCGAACTGTAGATTTAACAGGGGAAATGGCGCTGAGAAAGAAATCAGATCGGCAATCTCTCTCAGGAAGAGCTAATGCCAGCGGAAGTTGAGACGGGAGGCTTGTTCTTGTAAGTGGGACCTTTTTCGAGATGGTTTTTTGCTGCACTGTCATTCGTGCTGAGCTATGGGGAGATTCCCCAGATGAAGGGTGAAAATAAAAGCCGGGCCGTGACATTCAAGATGTAAAGAGATAAGGCAAAGAAAAGTAAGAGATTTCTTGAATGCACAAAACAAATGATTCATTTTAAATAGTACCACGCCTTATTTTATTATAGATTGGCGCAAACAATGCTGAATGTTCTGTTTGAAAAGTAATATTTGAGTATTTACTTGGTTCTGCTGGATTCAGTGTTCAACCTTTATTGTCAGCATCCCACCCCGGCGTTAAGATTTACCGATGCATCTCCAAAATTTCCACTCACCACCACGACATTGCGGCTCAAGCCAGGTCCCGCGTGGCATTACTCCCAATCAGAGCGTCAATTGATACCGTAAGGCCGCCTCCATTTATATCGCCATACCCAATTGAAGCTCTACTGACACCACCGCAGAATAGACCATGGGAGGCAGACAGATCCGACCCGCAAGGGTCCTACAAACAGTCACCGAAGAGCTCAACCACACCGTCCTCGGCGGCAAGTCCATCCCCACGCCGCCATGGTACAACATCATGCAATCCGTCCCTCCGGCTGAGACACTCGTTCGAAACGTCACCCCCCGTCTAAGAGGGCCGAAATCCAGAGTGACAAAGCCAAAGAACCTCTATCGACCTCAAGAGATAGTGTACATTGAGGATAGGCTGCGGGCAACGTTCTATCGAGATCATCCTTGGGAGTTGGCGAGACCTCGTGTTATTCTTGAGTCGGACGGAAAGGATTACCAGCACTGCGATTGGAGCAAGGGTTTGAGACAGCCTAATATCCCTTTAACTGGTGAATGGCAAGTTTCTGGATCTGGTGGTGTGATGGGGATCAAGCTAACATTCTTCTAGTGTTGTTCAACGACAATTATGGTTGATGGAGAACGAGAAACTCGAGAAGCGAAAGGCATACGATATCACACGCCGCGAATTCTACCGTCTACGTCAAGAAGAGGAGATCGAGAAGCGAGTAGCCCTCGAGGAAGCCAAGCACGTGGGTGCTTACTTTGGCAAGTCCCGCATTGATGTTTCGCACCATCTCGAGGACCGAGAGTTTGAGAACTGGAAGATCTGGGCTGGAAAGGAGACAGAGCGACAAGAGGCGAGTCGCAACTCGGAGATCGAGGACTTTGGTCTTGAGGACGTGGAGGAGGATATCGCAGAGGATGCAGAGCCAGAGGAAAAGGCCGAGGCTGCTGAGGGCAAGAAATCACCTTGATTGCATTATATCAGGGAGGGCGGATGATACCCGTCATGTACACAAACCATGTAACCTTTATTGTCTATGTATCAAAAAGCAGAAACGCATATTCCAAGGGATTCTTGGATTGGGATTTCAACCCATCAGCTTATCATCTGTCGATGAGACATCAGGTCGTCTAGCGTTGAAGACCATCTCGCCACAGTTTCTAAGCCCATACTTATCAGCAACTTCTTGGTGCTGTACCAAAACGTCCGCGATGCCAGTGTAGTAGAAGAGCTTGCCCGTGAGGCTCAAGGTGCTGATCCGTGCCCAAGACTCGATGTAGATGAAGTGCATTGAATTCTCGGGTATCTTGCCCAGTAGCTTGAGAAGATGCACTGCCAGGCCGACAAAGAAGCCAGTCGCGGGTCCGTTGGAGTAGATACAGGTAGGGTATGCGAGCTCGGCGCCATTGATCTTGGGTGGCGGAGTCAACAAAGCCGGGAAGATGCTGACCATGCTGAGAAAGGCCGTGAAAGGGGTAGTCAGGAGTGATTGGTGAACATGGCGCGCACGAGTGACGGTGAAAACGTCGTATGCTCCTGGGTTTGTGCCTTCAGCAGCGCACAGTGTCTTCAGGTCTGCTTCGTAATCTTCAAGATGATCCTGCGACATGGTATCTCCAGAAGAAACTATATACCGTCGGTGAAAACCATCAAAGTTACAGAAGCCATCATCCATCATCTAGGGAACGTGAGCTGGGTCTAGACCATCGTGAGACAGGTGAAAATACCAAAAGCATCTCCTTCGTGTGACCACCACTACCCATGACAAACGCGCTATACCCAAAAGGAGTGCGACGTTGGTTATGAGAAGACAGTTCTCTGCTGACTGTTCTACGGCGACGTCTGACAAGTCGGATATGAAGAGCCTTGGTTTTGTCAGTGTGAGGTTGGGTTTCGGTTGTGAGATTTGGCTTACAGAGAACACAATGAGAAGGGTGACGACGTAGATTGACATGGCAGAGAGAAAGGCCATGAGCGGTCGGGGCGCGGCAAGGGAGCCCATCGCAAGCCCTACGCCTGCGGCGACGATAAGCATCACCATGTTTGCGTTGAGCACTCTTGATGGTAGATGTGAGGTTGAGGTTGATCTTGACAGGTGGGCCTTTTAGGTATTTTCGCGCCGAGTCCAAACTCATGTAGGCGTTGAATCAAGAGACCAAAATAAAATCTCGAAAAGGTGAAAGAACTTAGGAGCTTCAATGAACGAACGGACTTTGTTTTCGCTCTTTTTTTATTTGTCGCGCAGCTGGCACTGGCACTTTTTGAGGTGGTGAAGTTGACAGTGGAAATTACTTGTGCCACTGGCAAGGCAAGGCAGACCCAACCGTCCATGTAATGGAATACCTACCTAGACTGAGGTATGTAGGTATTTGTGAAAATGCATATGGGCACACCAAACACAACTAATCATATGCAGTACCATATCAAGCACTCTAAATCTGTCATGACCTCAGAATAAAATATATAGCCGTCAATACTGCAAGGACTGAACTCATGAAGTTGCTGAACTGACTTACACCATTGAATTGAACTACCCTGGATCAACCGTCCAAGTTTCGATCTCGCTGAACTACATCCCTTCATCGTTATACAAGCCAGTGTAATTCCAGAGCACACCTATATCAGATTATCTGATAACCATTGCTTTAAAAAACAGGCAAGAGAAAAAAGACTCCCAAAACCCTTGAGTCCAAATGTGCACTCACATTACCCGTTCAATACAACCCTCATTCAGCAAAGCAAGCAAGAGTCCAACTGTCACTTGACAGTTGAGCCAGATCCCAGTACTCAAACATTTCAGAAAAATCGACGCTTCTTCTTGGGAATCACCTCGTCCTCGGGCACTTGCCCTCCAACAAGTCTTCTCATTGCCTCTCTTCCAGAGTCATCGATGACCTCCTTCATCCCTTCACCAGTCGCAGCCGAGCATTCGATGTATTTGTGTGCTCCAATCCGAGTAGCTTGCCAAGTTGCCTAAGAAAAATCAGAACATAACTCATGGTACCTAAAGAAATTGGGAATTCTACCTCTGATGAGCAGATGCAGCAAGTCGGATATGCCAACAGTCCAGAAGACGAGAACGCAGAACCAGTTTGATGATCTTCCAAAAAGCACTGGTCACGAAGATCCTTTTTTAAACCGACAAGGTACAGCAACGGCGCAAAACTTGCTGATTTGGTGAAGCCTTGGCTTGAAGCGTGATGCCACTGCTCAGTTAGTCTGATATCGTGAAACGCGGAATGTTGAGCTTACCCATTGGATGATTGTGTACATGGATATCTTATCCGAGATGTCGAAGCAGAGAAACACAGCGTCCCATTCGATGTAGGTCAATTTTTCAACAACGTTTAGGTCTGGTACGCCAGAGGTGTCCTACAACTCCATGCGCACAGGCTGATTGTGGTAGATTCGTTCGTTGACGTAGGTCTCATACAAAGGGCGAGAAAAAGCACTCGACTAGTAAATGTCAGCATGAACTCACTCGAGTTGGTTCTTAACTCACATCAGGAAAATACCCATAGCGAGATCGACTATCCAATATTAGCAGACGCATCAACACAACCCTTGAGAAACTCACAATAGCAAAGACGTCTGCCCAGCGGCTTTACTCCCGACAAACAAAAAGTTCAAACGAACAGGATCCCTCGGAATCTCCTCCGGCACCTTTCTCTTCCTCTTGCGAGTAAGCAAACTCAACAAACTCCTTCGCTTTCCCTCCGCACGTCTCTGCATCATGCTTGAAGCAGGCCGAGGAGAAGAAGGTGTAGAACTACGTCCGAACATAGGCGTAGCAGCGCGGAAGAAGCCCAGACGTGTAGAAGGTCTAGCTTCAGGAGGAGAAACATCACGAAATGTCTGTGGCATGGTTAGTATTAAAGAGAGGATGGTTGTCAGGGGGGGATGTACGAGGCGTGTGGGAGGACGTTCGTCGAAGTGGTCTCCTTCGAAGGGATCGTCGCGGTCCATACGGCTTGGAACGCGTTGGCGCCATGAGTCGATGCGCTCTTGGGGCATCATGTTGAGGAGTGACATTGGAATGAAGAGGAATGGAGCTGCTGCGGTTTGGTTGTCAAAAAGGGCCGAGTTGCAACGCTTGAAAAGAGTGAAGGTGAAGTTGAAGAGAAGGAAACGAAAGAAAGAAATTGAATTAATAAATGAGGATGTGCACTAATAAGAAGTGAAGTATGTCAATCACACGTGAGATGAAAGTGGTGATGCATGCAGCCTTAGCTTGCACTGGCAGACAGCTGTCAACACTTCTCTCCACACCACGCCATATCACAGACCAGAATCTCAGCTGAACCAGTGAATTATCATTGCTTTAGTGCAATACTTCATCATCTACTCAAAAAACTCGGCCGCATTAGCGATATAAGCCCTCCTCAACCTCTCCTTCTCAACCCCCAGCAGTTGTCCCGGCCACTACTCCCTCCAACCTCTGCCCCTGGCCTCCCGAACACCCTCTCCCAACTTCTCCCCTTCCCTACC